>JARHVA010010844.1:0-80000 GCA_037957365.1 Torreya grandis
ATATCGATAATCTATGAATATGATTTTTAATTTAAAATTAAAAGTATTAAAATAATAATATGAATCAATATACTAATTCACCCCCTTTTAGTAGATAGTTGTGTTCCAACAACAATGTCAAGCTCTATATGCTGGCCAAAAATGGCCAATAGGAACATTTTCATATAGAGTGTTACCCTTTGGTCTATGTAATATACCAAATAACATTAAAAGGTTAGTGTTAAATATTTTTAACAATTTAAACCAATGACTATGTACAAGTTTATATGGATGATTTTATAGTGCAGGTAATTCTTTTGATGAAGGCTTAGATAATTTAGAAAAAGTACTAACTAGGTGTGAAAAACATCAATTATCCTTAATCCATGACAAATGCCTAATTATGTGTTGATGGTTAAAATTGTGCTTATTTCTAACACCAATAATGGGAAGTTTCAAGATGTGGGGACTTACGACTTGAAACAACCTCCATATTTTTAAGAAGTTGGTCTCTTCTTTATATCAAGCATATACTGGGAAAAGGGATAGGAATTTTAATAGAAACACAAATGAAAAGAAAGAAAATATAACTATGGTGATGCACCTAAATGTAATTCAACCCTTAATCTGAGCATAGTGAAACTATATGTAATATTCAATTACTTTTAAGAGCAAACAAGGCATGATCAATGTAAAAGATGAAAACAATAGAAATAGAGACTCACAGCTTAGACTGATTTTGCAGTGACATAGAAAATATCAACAAAGGCATAGGATTAAATCTTCTTATTAATTATCTAGTCACATAAGAGGCACATAAACATGCATAGTTACATAAACTTTACAACTCAATAAAATAGAACAAAGGCAAATGATATTCCTAATCACAGCTCTAGAAAGTCTAAAACTCTTGATAACACAGCTTAGACTACTTTTGCAATGACACAAAAAATATCACCAAAGGCATAGGATTCAATCTTATTATTAATTCTCTAGTCACATAAGAGGCATAGAAACATGCACAGTTACATAAACTTTCCAACTTAAGAAAATAGAACAAAGGGAAATGATATTCCTAATCACAGCTATAGAAAGTCTAAAACTCTTGACAATAATTCTCTCAGAAAATTCTCTCTAATTCTGATGATGTTCTTCTGGTGATCTTTTCACCCCTATTTATATCCTTGGATTCATTCTAGATTGTCTACGTGTTCCCAATCTAACGGTCTAACTAAAATTTAACCAAATTAAAAGTGTCTAATAGAATATATTTATTAGATTCTGAAAAGCTCTGTCTTCCAATAGTTCATTGGCTAAAATAGATTGCAAGATGCTCCCTTCTATTGAACATAAGAGGAAACTTGGATAATTCCTTGAAAACCTTCTTATTACTTAGGAAACACTAGATAATGACACTTGGCATGTTCTACAATACTTACCGAAGACACATGACACTTTCCATAGAACTTATACTCTTTTTGTGTCTTTGCTCAAGAGTGTTCCACCTTTGAAATCTATCACAATCTGCTTCTTTGAAACTTTAACAGCTTAACATAAATAAGACCCACAACATTTCTTACTTGAGCAACTTTAAAAAAGGGGCACATGGATAGGTGGCAATCTCCACTTGCCTCAACAAAGGACACCTGGCAATCTTTGCTTTACTTAACTAGGGATATGTGGCAATCTCCATTGCTTTTAGCCACCTTTTGAGAAACCTACAGAAGTGACATGTGCTGGTCTCCGAATCACTCTATTTATATTATAGAAACAATCGAGCCTCATTTCATATTTACATGGACAGTGACACTTAGCGGCTTTTGCTTGCTTCAGAAACAAAACTTGAGACCCACCACAGTCTTTGCTAGATCAGTGAAGCAAAATGAAGATAATTTGGATCTCGACACATGGTGGCTTCCGCTCTCTTCAGCTAGGATACGTGGCATATTCTATCACTTTTAGAAAAGCAAATTGAAACCTTCCATGATTTCCACTTGGCACTTTCTACCTGATCTTGATACTTAGCTTGTTGAAACTTTTTGCTGAAAAGAGATGAAATGCAGGTGCCGATATGAAATGCAAATGCTGACACTTGTCATGTTCCACTGAGTTACTATGAGATACATGGGACATCCTGACCAACTTATAGAAATTATGAAAGGTGCCTTAGCTGATGACACTTGGTAGCTTCCGCTTAACTTTGACACTTAGACAAAAATGAATCAAAAGGAAATTAGAGCCCATGCTCTATTTCAAAACTTCACCGTCTCAGACCAAAGTATGTGGGAACAAATTTTTGTAGTGTGCAATTGAAAATTAGAATGAAATGTAGAGTATTGTTTACTCTATAGTTATTAGTGACCCCAAGGACTTTTGAGCTTTCTCAAAAGGAAACCATAACTCCTGCTAAATCAAAATTTCAAAATTATAGCTTCAATAATACTATTTGATAGGCAGACCATTCATTATCAGATAACCCCTACTTATTCTATAATTCATTAAAGGCTAAATCATGGTTAATAATGTCCTTGTGTGAATTTTTTTGCAAAATCTAAATTGTAGCCTTTAATTTGAATTCGAGCTAGGAAATAAGAACCAAGATAACTTCTACTTTAGGGACTGACAAATCATCCCTTAGATCCTAAAAAATTGTCTGATCATTCTATCTGGCCAATAGAAAAGGTTCAATTTCATCAACCATTAGCACCGTGTTGTCATCAAGAGATGGAGAAGGAAGACCTAATTGCACTAGATCTTCAATGTGTTATTTCATTTCACTGATTCCTTCTTTCATAACATCTAAGAGCTCTCTACAATTGATGGCTATAGAATTGCAACTGAGAACCTCATTCACTCACTTAGTAGTGACCATTCTATTCTCAATTCCTATTGCTGACAAAGTTCCATCTATTACATCATAAAGCTTTTATAGTAGCATTTCGGAGTCCATTACTCTCCTATAAACTATAGCTAGAGTGTTTGTAACTAAATTCTCCACCTTTTCACAAAATTTCTATGCATTTAGTAGGAAGGTGAGAGAAGGCCTTATCTAAATAATCTCTAAAGAGATTCTTTTCCACATGGATTCATAGAGCTCCTTCACCAGACTTAACACTCTGACATTCTTTGGCCTATTGGCCAGCTCCAATGTCAATTGTGCTACTCTCTATTGCTTGACTTGAAATTGGGCTTATATAGCCATAGTATTATTCTATTCAGCTAGTAGCTCTTTTTGTAATTAAGTAACCTACAATAAGTGTTCCTCACATTTTTCTTGCAATGCTACCTTTTCATGCCTTAGGGTCATTACTACATCCTTTACCTATGTTATCCCTACTTTTAAGGAATCATTTTGGGCTTGGACTACCTGGTGAGTCTGAAGGGAAACAGTATCTTGCAATTGTTTATTCAGATTCTCTATTTAATTGTCTTTTCTATTGATTTCTATGGTCAAATTGTTACAATTTGCCTTTTCCTTAGCTAAATCAGCCTCCATCTTCTGTAGCCTCCTTGATGTCTTCAAGTAGTCTTCAGCAACTGCAAAAGTGGATTCAATTAGTAGCTCAATTTTGTCTTGTGGATTGAATAGAGACGTATCTATGGCCACTGCATTCATCGTGTAGTCTTTTGGTTATATCTGCTCAGTTGGCTTGATTACATTTGGTGACAAATGAGTCACCGTCAATTGCTGCTGAATGGGGTCAAATTGTGACTGCAGATGGGGTGTAGCCAATGCCTTATTTTCCTTGATATTATTTTTCTCTCTTTGGGCTTCCCTTGCCTTCCTAGCAACATTTTCTTAGGTCTAGAAGGTAGAAGGAGAGGCAATGTACCCACCTGCAAAAGGATGTCCCTATGGCAAACCATATTGAATAGCCAATTGTTGGCTATGGGCAATCTGAGGGGAAAGTTTCTTGGGAACAGGGGAAAAATGAGGTAATGTTAAAGCTTGAGGTGGCATAGATGGGGCAAAGTGAGAAATGGGAATGACTGAGGTGGTAGGGGATATCATCTAGCTAGATGGAATCATCATGCCCACAGAAGAAGAAAGAGATTAAGAAGGAGAAGGAGGAATAATACTTACCTAAGGAGCAATTACTGTACTCTATAATTGGCATTGTGAAGGTTTTGATTCCTCCTCTGAATCAAATTGAAACTATACCCTCTTTCTCTTCTTTGGTGTTTCTTCTTCTTGCTGTGCTCCCCTCTCTTCAATATTTACCACTGCTGTCATTGGTGCTTGTGGGGAACTAGGAACTTCAATAACTACTGCTGATGGGGAAGCTTTCAATGGTGAAAGCACCACACTCTTTTGTTGTTCCATGATGCTAAGATATTGGGGCCAAATTGTTATTGTGACTATAGCTATAGTTTGCCCTAGGGCCTGGGATTCATGACTGGACCCTGCTCTAGCTTTTAGCTCTACACCTAGTGTCAAAAAATTACTTGTCTCTAGGGTAGATACTGGGGAGAGATGGAACTCATCCCAGAGTTCTTCCCATCTCTCATCTGAGTCTATGTTCCCAAAAGAATGGGTTGTTTGACAAATTTCTTGCCTATATTTCCAATAGGCTTCTATTTTCTTAGCATCCCAATCTTTATTCTTTAGTGTCCTTCTTAAGCCAAAAGTCATTCTAACTTTAGGATCACAATCCCTCTACTTAACATAGAAGATTTCCCATGGTCTATTTTATGGAAGGGGAAAATATGTTAATTCAACATAAAATCTAGGAGTATCTTCTCTAGGATTTTTTCTATTTTCCCAAAAAGGGCGGCCTTCATGTGCAATTCTAGTTGTGACCCTATTAGTCATTATCTAAGAGGCTATGAGACCATTTGGGTCATCTACCCATTTGTCTTTGACTAGTAGGAAACCTAGGAAGGCCAGCTTTCTAAGTAGCATAATCTCAATGTCTTTGACTTCTAATACCATGTTGGTTGTCATCCATGGAAGGTCATACATTTTCCTCTTCCTCTTTCCAGAGCCATATTCATTATCTACAATAGATACCTACCTAGTGACCTCTAAGAATGCTAACCTAAGAGTCAAAATCTTAGGTAGCAACATTGGTTCCCCACAAAAACCATGGACTCTTATAATTGT
The DNA here is from genome assembly GCA_037957365.1 of Torreya grandis. Lineage (NCBI taxonomy): Eukaryota > Viridiplantae > Streptophyta > Pinopsida > Cupressales > Taxaceae > Torreya > Torreya grandis. Next base: position 5,084 of record JARHVA010010844.1, read on the forward strand.
ATGGTGGGATCCAAAATATAAATCACAAGGAATTGGGAAATTGGCTAGAAGGTTTGAAACACTTGGGAATAGTCTATTCATAATGGGTTCAGGGCTGAGGTGACAAAAAGTAGGGGTAACAAATAATTCTTAGAATTCATATGGATCACTAGTTTTTGACAAAATATGTGTCCATGCAGACACATGAGTGGTCCTTTGGAGATCAAAACTTGGGTCATACATGTCAAGATGCATATGTTGGGCAAAAAGGTTAGAGTTCTGATATAACATGAGGTGAAACAAATAAGAAGAGTACCTAAAAACCCCTTTTGATTTGAACTGGTCTAGTTGCTCCACCATTGAGAAAGCAATTTGTTCAGAAAAGTCAAGCCTATACTCCTGAGTTTTGTCAATGGTCTTCAGCCTGAAGAGGATAGCCATTTGTTCTCCATAAATAGCCATATCATCTTTCATGCCAAAGATGAAAGCCATTATAGACAATGCATCTTGGCTAGCTTGTGTGAATTGGGCTCTTGTTGTAGGGAGTGTAGGCACAATAGTATCATCATCACCCATTTGTAATTCGGATCTTAAGAACCTCAACTAGGTATTGATGTTTGCCCACATTCTTTACATTTAAGCAATAGTGGGAAATGTAGTTGTCTTATCGTGATACAGGGCTAACATGTCACTGATAGCCTACAGTGTGATTTACACCATGAATGGACCTTTTTGAATGGTGCTTGAGGGTGCATGGAATAAGTCTGTGCATAATTTGACCAAGTCAGGGCATGGATGTACAGCTGGGATAATGAATTGTGCTAGTTATGAAGTCCATATCCTCATGGCAAATGTCTCATATTTCCATACTTCAGCCCTCTATAGACACCTTTGATGTGCCCCTTATCTAAGAGTTTTGATACTTGCTCTTTGAAGAATTGGGTCCATGACTCCATCTGCATAATCTTTTACCTTTACTAGGTTACTTGCTTGACCAACTTCAGGGATTTTGGTCCATGGATAGGTCTTCAATGGTTGCGCAGGAGCTAAAGCATATGACTTACTTGCAAGAAACTTGTCAAGTGATTCATACATCCCAACTCCTTATTGTGAAGACTGTGCTCCTTCCATCTCTATATTTGTTATGTGATAATTGGTATGAACTTTCTCAAAATAGAAACACTTTCACTGAAGCAAGTTTACTAGGAACCAAAAATGCAAGTAGCAGGATATTTTCTCGTAGATGCAAGAATGTTTGAGAACTTGTAAGCTTTAACTCTTGCTAAGAGGTATTTATTAACCTATCAAGTCTCAAAATGGAATTAAACTCAAATAACTATTAGCAAATCTTACTCAATCTTTATGGGACAATGAGGCAAACATGTTATGCAAGTGGTAGTGCAAGGTACCTTGGGGATTTCTAAAGATTTGGGAGACATTTAATGCATTGAGAATTTTTGAAGATTTTGAAAAAATCTATGAGATTTTAACTACGTTTTCCAAGAACACTTATTTAAAATAAAATAGGGAAAACAAAATGGGAAAACAAAGCAATACGGAAAGGGGAAACTATCTAACTATAATACATTAACCAAGTATCTTTATCTCCCTCCTAGATCAAAATAAGAATTTCTAAAGTCTCCTTCACAACAAGATGACTTATGTTGCCAAACAAATGGTTGAATTGGATGTAGCTCTGGTGACTTGCTTTCTTTGTATGCCACATTAATTGGCTTGCATTTGAGTTAGTCTAAGTCAAAACTACTTCTAACATATATAAACTCTTCTTATTCTTGGAAGCTTGTCGAATGCCAGTTCTTGATACTGGTATGTCTTATCAAGAAATTAATGACTATTTGCTCATCAACAGAAGCCCTTTGATATATATCATTTATTTGCTTATCTCCTTCTACCTCAAACTTAGGTTCAATTGCATGATCATCCTCTTTAATGACTTCAAAATCACCAACCTCTCAAAAGGATAATTATAAAAGTTTGCAATAATTTTGCATATGTAATTGAGTCTCAATGCTATTTTGTTCATTTGCAACCAACTCATAGCCTCCTTAAAAAATAGTATAACCTGACCCAATGATTTCAAACAAATCATTCAAATCATGATCAAGGAAATTTCCATGCTCCTCCACATCATCTTGCAAAGTAAGATGAAAGTTAGAAATTATCTCTTCTTCATCAAATATTAAGGCATACACTTGTGACTTCTCACTCAGAATATGGAATTCATGTTGAGGAACTCGAGGATTAATAAAAGAGGTATCTTTTGACTTTTATTCCCTTAAAACATTTGGGATTTTATGATCTTCCTCAAATATGACATAAGTGCCCAGACCAATGGAGTCATAATTTCCATATGGGTCACTATGTATCATAGCTAATAAATGATCATTTTCCTCTTCTTGATCATGTTCAGCCCATTCACCTAACTCCTCAACAAAAACCCTTTCTTCTTTATTAATCATAGCATGAGCTACCTCTAACTTTGCAATTGGTTCATTGGTGATATGATCCTTATATAATGGCTTAGATAATATCTTCATCTTTGAACCATACTTGGTTCTTAGGATGAGGTTAGACCAATCAAGGGACATATATCCTCCTATCTTGGCTGTAAAGTCTCTAGATAAGCATAGACTAAATACAGGAGGTATATCTATGACTACTACATCTTGATTTACAATTATATTGGGACAAGTATATAATTTTAATGGGAGTTGTTTAATTCTCCCTATTATTTGTACTACTTTGCCATCTAGCTACATGATTCCTTTAGTGAGTGGTTCATACTTTATTTCTAAAGCATCAGCTATCTACTTAGGCATTACTATAGTACTAGCCCCTGAATCAATCATTGAATTATTTAGTAGTTTATTGCCAACTACCAAAGTTAAATAAAAGGGTTCCAATTTGTATTTGCTTACCTTTGGTGCATTATTCACTAGGGTTGTTGTCTGCAGATGAACTGTGTCTTTGAGCTTTTCTTTTTCGGTAGGTCCTTGTTTGATAACAGTACCTTTGGGCACTACTTGGCCTTGTAGAGATTCTTATAGTATATCTTCTATTTAGGAATAACCAATATATCCCATATTGATACTTGTGTTAGAGTCTTCTTTAATTGATCCACCACATTTATTGGTCCTAGAGTCTGAGTTCTTTGAAAATAAGGATATCTTGGTTTTTCTTGAATTTGTATAGGAATCACTTGATTCTGCACCAACTAAGGCACTTCTTGTTTGAAAGCTATGTTTCTTTGTCCTTGAAATGGAGGGTTCTCTATGACTTGACTATTTACAACTTCAAGCTGTTCCACCATCCTTCTCTTTGATCTAGTATAATAATCAGATTACACCACTGGTTTCTTAGAAGTGGAAGCTTCGTTTAAGAAAATTGATTCTTCATCTTCAACCCATGAGAACAAAGCATGTTCTAGGGTTATTTATTCCTCTTGTTGCAAAGACATCCCTTGCATCTGAGCCATTAAGACTATATTTTGCATACCAAAAGATTGGTAGGCTTGATTGTCATTGAAACTTACAAACTGTCCATCCATTCTTCTTTGCTTTGCCACCTTTTGTTGTAGATTACCCATGGGACAATCTCTAGGTATATGAGCATTATTGTAAGGGAAAAAATATGCATTAGTGTTATCCACATAATTATTTACCCTAGAACAATCTCCCTATTCAAATTGGGGGGAACAGTTTGTGAGGGTGTAGGGACTACAACTAATTGATTTGTTGGTTGAGGGTTAGTTTGCCTTTGAGGATCCTAGTATTGTTTTGGATATTATGAGAACCTATTTCCTTGATAGCCTTGATATGGGGGCCTAGGGAAAGGATTCTACTATCTCTTTATATTAATCAACTCATTAGAAAATGTCCTTAAGATATTTTTGATATCATCCAGCTCAGATGACTGGGCAGGGATAATTTCTTTAGCAGGTGGTTGAGGATATGTGTACATAAACACAGGTGGAGTTATGGATTTAGGGGCTTCTTGGGGTAATGGCAAGGAAATATCTAGAAACATGGGCATGGGAGGCCTTAGAGACAACTTTCTAGCATCTATCAAATTATTTTCAGCTCTGACTGCATAGTCATAAGCCTCTAGGAGAGTCTGACCTCCAAGTGACTGAATCATAATAGATATGTTTGAATTTAAAGCCTTAAGATAAAACATTATAGATATAATAGATAATGGTCTAGCTGTAGCAGGGATTCTTTCCCAAGTCTTTTGAAATCTAGAATTGAAGTCAGTGATTGCTTCTTGTGGTGCCCTTTAGATGGTAATCAATTGTTGTAATAAAGAAGACTTATCACCCTTCTCTTCAAATCTTTCAAAGAAAAGATCTCTGAGCTGATCCCATGTAGATATGGTATTTGGGGTCAAGGACTGGTACCATTCTAGATCTTTCCCTTGAAAAGAAGCTACTAATAATCTTATCACCACATTTTGATGTGTGGTAACATGTATAACACAAACATATGATACATCTTGCAGATGTTCTTTAAGTGTTTTGAAGTCTTACCCACTGAATTTGGGTAGAGCTTTCAGGGCATTCACTGGGATAGGGTCCCAAGTGGCTAGTGGTATTGGGAGAATCAAAGGACTACCAGTGTTCCAACTTGCATAATTTCTTGGGGCTATAGGGGCTCCCATATTTGCTCTTAGTATTGGTATAAATTGGTTGACTCTTCTTCTAGGACTAGTTACCAAAGGTGGAAAAAGAATACCTATATTTATAGTAGATTATGATCTAGTTACTGGTCCATAGCTCTGACTCCTCGTAGCTCTCTCATTCATATGATCTTGAAAGAAAATTCAAGATTTGTCCCATCGAGTGTGCCAAAAACTATTGATGGTCAAAATTATGCTTATTTCTAACACAAACAATGGGAAGTTTCAAGATGTGGGACTTGTGACTTGAAACAACCTCCAAATTTTTAAGAAGCTAGTCTCTTCTTTATATCAAGCATATACTAGGAAAAGGGATAGGAATTTTAACAGAAACACAAATGCAAAGAAAGAAAATCTAACTATGGTGATTTGCTTTAATGTAATTGACCCTTAATTTGAGCACAGTGAAACTATATGTAAGATTTAATTACATTTAAGAGCAAACAAGGCATGATCAATGTAAAAGATGAAAATAATAGAAACATAGGCTCACAGCTTAGACTACTTTTGCAGTGACATAAAAAATATCAACAAAGGCACAGGATTCAATCTTCTTATTAATTATCTAGTCACATAAGAGGCATAGAAACATGCACAGTTACATAAACTTTCCAACTCAAGAAAATAGAACAAAAGCAAATGATATTCCTAATCACAGCTCTAGAAAGTCTAAAACTCTTAACAACATAGCTTAGACTACTTTTGAAATGACACAAAAAATATCAACAAAGGTATAGGATTCAATCTTCTTATTAATTCTCTAGTCACATAAGAGGCAAAAAAACATGCACAGTTACATAAAATTTCCAACTTAATAAAATAGAACAAAGGAAAATGATATTCCTAATCATAGCTCTAGAAAGTCTAAAACTCTTGACAATAATTCTCTCAAAAAATTCTCTCTAATTCTAATGATAATATTTTGGTGATCTCTGCACCCCTATTTATAGCCTTAGATTCACTCTGAATTGTCTGTGTGTTCCCAATCTAATGACCCAACTAAAATTTAACCAAACTGGAAGTGTTTAACAAAAGATATTTTTTAGATTCTGAAATGCTCTATCTTTCAGTATTCCATTGGCTAAAACAGATCACAGGATGCTCCCTTCTATTAAATGGGAGAGGAAACTTGGATAATTCCTTAAAAACCTTTTTATTACTTAGGAGACACTAGAGAATGACACGTAGTGTGTTTCGCAACACCTACCGAAGACACACGACACTTTTTGCGTAGCTTATACTCTTTTTGTGTCTTTACTCAAGAGTGCTCCACCTTTGACACCTATCACAATCCGCTTCTTTGAAACTTTAACAACTTAATAGAAATAAGACCCACAACATTTCTTGCCCAAGTAACTTTAAAAAAGGGGCTTAAGGACAAGTCACAATCTCTACTTGCCTCAACAAAGGACACTTGACAATCTCTGCTTTACTTAACTAGGGATATGTGGCAATCTCTATGGATTTTAGCCACCTTTTGAGAAACCTTTAGAAGGTGACATGTGCTAGTCTCTGCATCACTATGTTTATATTATAGAAATAATTAGGCCTCATTTCATATTTACATAGACAGTGACACTTGGCAGCTTCCGCTTGCTTTAGAAACAAAACCTAAGACCCACCATAGTCTTTCCTATATCGGTGAAGCAAAATGAAGATAATTGAGATCTTGACACATGGTGGCTTCTGCTCTCTTCAGCTAGGATACGTGGCATCTTCTGTCACTTTTAGAAAAGCAAATTGAAACCTTTCGCGATTGCCACTTGGCACTTTCTGTCTGATCCTGATAGTTAGCTTGTTGAAACCTTTCACTAAAAAGAGATGAAATGCAGGTGCTGATATGAAACATAGATGCTGACACTTGTCATGTTCCACTCAGTTTCTATGAGATACGTGGCACATCCTGACCAACTTATAGAAATTATGAAAGGTGCCTCGGCTGATGACACTTGGTAGCTTCCACATGACTTCGACACTTAGACAAAATTGAATCAAAATGAAATTAGAGCCCATGCTCTATTTCAAAACTTTGCCGTCTCAGACCCAAAGTATGTGGGAACAAAATTTTGCAGTGTGCAACTAAAAATTAGAATGAAATGTAGAGTATTTTTTACTCTACATTATGATTGATTAAGGAATTGTCCTAGGCCATCACATCACCCAAGGAACACAAGTTGATCTCAAAATTATTTAATTCATCTCTAACATGCCTATGCCTAAAAATAAAATTGATATCAAAAGTTCTTTAGGACATGTAAAGTATTATAGATGTTTTATAAATGACTTTAGAAAAATTATTTTAGTTACAATTTTTTTACTTATTAAGAACATTGAATTTTTGTGGACTAACAAGTGTCAATAGGTTTTTGAGTCAATAAAATAAAAATTGATCTGTACTCTAATTTTGAGAGGTCCTAATTGGGAATAAAACTTACACATACATACAAATGCCTCTAAAAATGCAATGGGGGTAATACTTAGAAAAAATAATGAGGAAGGAAAGATGTATGCCATTTACTATATTAGAAAAATATAACTCTCATTTAAATAAACTATACCACTACTGAACAATAATTCTTATATAACTTATATGGCATGAAAAATTTTCATCACTACATCACTAGATATAAAATATTTGTTTACACATACCATTCATCCATAAGATACCCAATGGATAAACTAGTGGTAGGAGGTAGGATCATGGCTACTTCTCTTACATGAATTTGACATTAAAATTACTGATAAGCAAGGAAAATATAGTGTGGTTTCTTATTTTCTATCAAGGTTAAATGTTCTAGGTTAGGATGAACTAGTTGAAGATAATTTTTCAAATGAGTGGTTGTTCACAATTTCATCACATCACCATGGTTTGATTATATATAAAACTACTTAGCCACAAGAAAATTTCCTTGTGATTTTAATAATCAAGAAAGAAAACATTTTCTTAGGAATAATTATCACTTTAAATGGCTTAATGGTGTTTTGTTTAAATGTGGACCTAAATTAGTATTTTCATAGGTGTGTAAGAGAGGATTAGAGAAATGGAATTTTAAAGGCTTGCCATGATGAACCAAGAGGAGGCCATTATTTAGACCAAAGGACTATTCATAAGATACTTATGGATGGATACTATTGGCCTTCACTTCACATAAATGTGAAAAGATATGTATGGTATAGTAATCCTTACTATGGGATGGGAAAACCTACCATATATAATGAAATGCCTCTCCATCCTCAAGTGGTTTTAGGACCTTTTGAAAAATTAGGGTTGGTATTTTTGGTTCATGTTGATCCACCATACTAAGTAAATGAGTACCTCATTATATGCATATACTATGTCATTAAATGCACAAAAGTATAAACTCTACCCTTTGAAAGGGAAGAATAAACTCTACCCTTTGAAAAAGAAGAACTAGTTGCTAACTTTTTGTACTACAAGATCATGTAGTAGTTTGGAGCACTGAGAGCCATTGTATCTAATCAAAGCCCTAAATTAAATTGAAATATTATTTGAGACTTTATAAAACACTATCATATAACCTATAGGAAATAATAACTATACCATCCCTAAGCCAATGGTCAAGTTGAGGTCACTAATAGGGAACTATAAAACATCTTCACCAAGATAGTCAACATCAACAAAAAGGATTGGGCAAGAAAGTTATTTGAATTAGTATGGGATTATAATACCACATGGAAAACCATAATGGGTTTATCACCATATAATCTTGTTTTTAGTAAGAATCCTTTTCTTCTAATTGAGTTTAAATTACTTACCTTGACAATAACATTAGAAGTTGGAATTTATTTGAATGAATTACAAAGAAATAGGATTATTCAGCTTAGTGAACTTGATCAGACAAGGTTGGAATATTTGTAGTAAACTAAACTTTTACAACATTAGAGGAAATAATGTCTTGACACTCACATCAAATAAATTAAATTCAAATAAGGAGATTAGGCTTATCTATTTGATTCAAAGTACCAACGTTTCAAAGGAAATATTTACACTGGATGGTTGAGACCCTAGTAAGTGGAAAATATATTTGACAATGATTTGTTTCAACTTATACTAGTTGATGGGAATAAAATAACACTCTTAGTCAATGGTCATAGACTAATATTTTATCTTAAACTTCCAAGTATAGAGGAATTCTTCAAGAAAATATAGACTCAAGATGAATTTGGATATATGGGAGAACCTTTTTCTCCCATCATAATCAAAATATGAGACCTGAAGCTTAATAAATGGGGAAGATTGAAAACTAATAAATTCTAGTCCTCCTCCCATAAAATATAAAAAAGATCAAAAACATATATAAAAAAGGGTTTGAAAAGTGGATAACCAAAAATGGATACTTTTCAAGGAATAAAGTAATAAAATTAATGGTTATAGTATATTATAATGCTCTTTCAACTAATTGATTTGGTATTTTTCATAGAATAGGTGGAAACCTAAGTGGAGAGAGACAACATTATTACTAAGATGAGGTATTTTGTATTTTAGTTTTTATATATCAGATTAATTCTATGTTATTAAAATGTCATATTCACCCATTTTTGAAAGGAGATTTTTATAAAATTAGAACATGCCATTAAAAGAGGTTCATTAAAAATGATCATTCAAAAAGTGCAAATTTTTTTTCCAAGGAAAATTATAGATTGGGATGTCTCTCATAAGTGAAAAGTGACATAATGCCACCATGATGACATAACTCGATCAATCATGTGGAAAAGCTTTTTTTTTGGAAAAAATAATGATGAGGATGTCAACCCAAAGCACTTACCAAATTTTTTAGGAAAAGATGACAACATAAGATCACATGAGGAAAAGGAAAAATAAGGATTTGATGTGCTTCTCAATATCCCCACATAAAGTAATAATTGCCTTTTTTCCCTCAAAACAAACATATATAATGATTACTTAAAGTTTCATAATATGCCCAAAGCTAAGGGAAATTAATTGCAAAATATTTTTTAAGAATTATATATTTATTTTAAATATCTATTCATAAAAAGAGACCTCCTATCCTACCTAAAAACTGATTCCACCTTTTAAAATATTTCTTCACTATCTTGTTCAAGTGCCACAAACCTCTACAATCAAGGAACCAAGGAAGATGTGATAAAAGAAGAAATTCAAGATAGATTTTGTGCATTTGTAAGAATGAGGTGGTGGATACCATAATTGAAGAATTAATATGGATGTAGTTTTTGAATAAATTTGAAGGACATGAACAAAATATTGTCAAAGAATTTATCATTAATCTCAAGAATGATCGCACCAACGTAAGAGGGGTAAAAATTATAGTGAGCAACCAAGTTATTAGTGGTATTTTAGGATTCCAATTGAAGAAATTATGATTGTAGGTAGGTCCACCTTCAAATAATTGATTCAAATATTACATGAAGAGGGGGAACCTATTCTTGAGATAATTATCAGCCCTAAAGGAATTTCCAATGGAATTAAGAGAGAAAGTCTAATAGAACCATGGAGTATAGCTACATTTTGGGTGATAAATTATTTTACTTATGATGAGTAGTATTATTTTATAGGATATGATGCAATGATAATCCTTACTCATCTTAAATAAAGACTTCATAAACTAGAATGAAGAGTGAATCTACCTAAATTTCTACATAGAGCCATTCAAGTCATTGTGGAAAAATTTATGTAGGTAATTTCTTCAATCAGGCATCATTGAATTATTCAATCCTTTTTCCAACATAATTTTATGAAGACACAATATTTAGGGGTTATCTAGAAAGAATTAATACAAAATAAATTAAAAAAGGGATCTGAGGTAAAAATAAGACCTCTTTATTATTCCATTATACCAAGGTTTTATTTAAAGGGAGGAAATCATAGTGAAGATCCAAATCCAAAGTTAAGGAAGGAAAAGAATTTGAAAATAGGGGTGCCTAAACATATATCTAAGGAAAACTCATAGCCATTCCCTACCCAAGTTCTTATCTAAGGGAAGGTTTGATGAAGAGAGACCAAACCCATTTATATCACCATCTAGGATATTGGGAATTTCAAGAAGAATAAGACTTATAATGTAGAAGGATGATGATCAAGAGAGGGATGTTATGGAGATCCTCGATAGCCTAAATTGGGGACATCTTTTATAAACTCTAAGGATTGAAGAAAGATTTATAGAAGAAAAAAATAGGAAAAACCTCATTTAACATTGAAGAATTAACAATAATGGTAGAATAATTTTAGGAAGTTATGAAATATCTTCATCTATATTCTTCATCTCAACAAAAGGATAAAGGAAAATTCCCAATCATATAGATATATGAGACTCACAAAAACTGTGATGAATAGGAACAAGTACAACAAGATCTAATCCTATCCAAAGTTTAATTTACTATAAGGAAACAAAAGGAATATATTGCTTTCCATAGAATGAATCTAAAAGGTAAGGAAAACACTATCTCATTTTTATAAAAGGAATTACAATAAAATAGGATTGTCTTTGATATTTTGTCCTTGAAAGAATAAGTCGTTGGATAGAAAACATAAGAATACCAAGTGGTTAAGACATAGTTGTCTTATCATGATATCATAACCAATTATAATTAAAACTATCAAGAATTAAAAAGGTTAAAGATAGAAAACAAGAAATTGAGGATATATCTTGAAGAAAAAATAAAACATAAATAAAAAGTACAATCTACCCTCTAAGTAGCTTGTGAATTGGGGGAGAAACTTTTGCATTGTAGGAGACCTGCCTTAGCCTATACTATTTTTCTTCATGAGAATTCCTTTAGACAAAAACTACAAAGGATTTCCTATATACAACCTCATGACTTGGATGATAAAAAGTAATTCATGGAAGCTTATCAAAATAGTACCTTAGAGAAACAAAATTTATTACATGAATTATATTTATTTAGCTTTATATTGGGTCATATGTCTTCTTTCTTTATCAATATATTTATTTAGGAATCCTAACTTAGAGTTTACACTTATACCCTATAAAACCAAATTGCATGGATCACAAGAACTAATGAAAATTTTAAGTAAAGACTATTGGCTTTTTCATGAGAGATCAATTTCCTAATGCAAATGAGTAAATTATGTAGTTTAGAATCCTTATATACCAACCAATATTACAAAAATACTATCCATAAGTTCTAAAATATAGTTTTATATATTTTTAAGAATATGTGCATCACCATTTAAATGAATTAGTGACTACTTGTGATAAAATATGGGATACATTGAATATCTATTTGAAAAGAAGAGAGGCGATTTCTCCCACAACATTAGATGGATTTTCATAAGAGCCAAGGTTGTTGATATAATTAAAAAATTCAATCTAATATATGGATAAGAGTGGATAGGTATGATATTCAAACTTCCACTCATCCTTAGCCTTATGTCTCCATGGTAGAATGCGTCACATCAGTCCCTTGAATAATTTGAAAAATAGAAAGCATTAGTTAAAATTTATAAAGGGTTTATTGAGCCACTTAGTAAAAATTGGGACACATACTATGATGTCTATGATCTCTACCAAAATTTGGAAAAGAGAATGCTTGATCATGAGTAAGAAAGGTAGTATCTTGAAATAGGACTTAAAAGAAGTGAAGTGTGGGGGAATGATGAGTCCATATAATGTATCATTATATCCAAGTAATGACCCTATTAATCTCCCTCTTAATGGATTTAAATGTGTATATTATAATGTTTTTATAATATAACATATAAAATGAATACATTTACCTTAGTTAGTATGTGTGAGTCAATGTTGCTTGTTTTTACCACTATGTTCTAACCCTTTGTAAGGAAAATCCACTAGTTTTGTATGATGTAGGTTGCATAAACACACTATGATTAAATACTATGATTTTGGGAAAAAATTAAAACATTGAATATTAGTGAAGAACACCATAGAGCAACTCAGACCATCTCTAGAGTCTATCAATTTGGTTCTAGATTTTACCAATTTGGATATGAAGTCTCTCAATCTAGCCCCAAAGTCTAACAGTTTGGCTCTCTGCTAGTATAGCTCTAGAGTTACTCAAGCCAAACACATATCTTTTTGAAAGATGTGTTGACATTTCTCCACTAATAGATACATCATGCATGCTTAATTAAGAACCTTATAAACCATTTTTATTCAATTCAAGATTCATGAAGAAACTTACCAAATATAATATTCTTGCTTATAGATAGGGTATTTATGGTAATGTTTTGTAAAGGCATCACTATCAATATTTTAAGAGTTGGTTACCATATCATACATGACAACAATTGAAGACATTTTAACTATTAATAGTTAAGAGCTCTACATGCATAACTACACATATCTTTCATCATTTCACTTTGAAACGTGGAAGGAAGTTATAAATTATTTTCTATATTATAATAAATTAGATGTAGTTATCAATCTTGTAAGGGATTAACTATTATAGTAAATTGTTGAAGAATAATTGAGAAATATAACCAACATCTTCTAATTGATTAGTAGTTAGCTAATCAATAAGAAATGTAGAGAGACTAAGGTTAAGTAGAGCTATTGAAGTATTTACAAAATTATAAGCATTTTCAAAAGTTAATGAAGATTTGATGTTCCTAAAAGACTAAGTGTGATTTACATCCTATTCCAAGGGAGAGCAAGGTTTCACTCAACCATGTAATTGGAATTATTTTATGGTATTTTATGTTTTGTATTATTTTTATTTAATAATATACACCTCTAAGTTAAAATGTATAAATTAATATAGCATATAGGTCTATATGTGTGTGTTTCTATTTTAAGATAATTTATGTATTTTGAACAAACATCATTTTAATTCAATGAATATATTAATGTGTGTTTTCCTTTATCATCAATTTTATTTATTTTCAAGAAAGTGTGTTTACTTTTATTAATAGCATTTATATTTTTCATAGAGTGTTTCCCTTCCAAGTAATTAGATAAATTTTAATCCAAGTTGATTAGAGTAGACCTTTAGGGATAAATGATCTATAACTCACCCAAATAGAAAATTATTATTTACTATTTTTGAAACTTTATTTTTGACTGCCATTGGACACCAGCCCTAGTTTGATATGACATCAACCAAGTTAAGTTGATATAAATGAATATATTGATGAAAATCATCAATATAAGGGTGTTATATTTGTAGTAGATGTTTCTAGTGCATCAACAACCTAGTTTTCTTCTCTGGGAATGGGTATGTAATTAAAATCAGCCAAAATTTATATAAAATCCCATGATTGATGCTAGAATTTCCTTAGATAAGATACATTTCATTAAAACCTGCTCCTAATCTAGTTGATTACTAGCTCAAAATCAACAAATACTTTTAGTTCATTGAATTTGTGTTTCAAGGTGAACTTCAACCCTAGGATTAAGGCTTCATATCACATAAGTTTGTTGGTACATGGAAATTTTAACCTATAAGTAGCTAGGTGTAAATTTATTTTTGGATCAATAAGTAGAACTTTTTCTCTATAACCTTTCTTAGAAAAACCCCCATAAAAGTATAAGGACCATAGGCCTAGTAGCTTGAGATTTCCATAAGATTTGTTATTATCACTTTCCATGGATAAAGTCTAAAAACATATGTTAATGGATACTAGGTTTACCTTTTCATTGAATGCATTATATTTTGTAATCATATTTTTCATCCTATGTTCTTTATCCATATGGATTTGATTGGTCATGCCTCCCAAAGCTATCCACATAGGATAGAAGACTCTAGCCATGTACCCATTAAGTTTTTAGACTAGTAACTACTAAATAATGTCTTTTAGGTCTCTGTGATTTTTTGCCACTTGAATTTATATAAACTAATACACCCTAGGTTTAGATTCTAGTTACATATGCAAATTTAAAAGCTCACCCATAACCTTAACCTTAGAATTGTCCAATTGAACCACTATTTTATCTAACTTAATAGGATTCAGCCCTTGTTTTTTATAGATTCCTATAGTAAGGACATTTGTTGAGGATCTTGAATAGAATAGGTAGTTGTATAGGTTATTTCCAAATAACTGAATAATAAAGAGGAAAGGTGGAACCTCAACCTTATTATTATGTATAAGCACATTAGTGTGCACATGATTAGCTTTGGGTTGAGTTGGTTTATCTATCAAGGAATTTATTATGAGATATATTTGGTAAGTGATTTGAGCCATCTTATGTAATGTAATATTTAATTTAATCTTCTTCATATTTCCCATTATCTTATGTCTAGTATTTATAGGAGTGGGGTAGATATCTTTAGAGATATTGGGGATATTATATTTTAGAGGTTGAAGATCATTTATCACCTTGGGATTAGGAAGGGTTGAACCATTTTTATGAGGAGTGGATGTGGTAAGAGGCTACTATTATGTTTTAGTCCTAAGAGCATAGTTGTTATTTTGGAACTGATAGAACATTTTCACCTCCTTGGTGGCCTCTTTTAGCTCATTACCCTATTGGCTAGGGAAGTCCAAGGTTTATAACACCATATCAATGCTTAGGGATCTTAAGGATAATTATGATTCAACCTAATTAGTGGAATTGGGGTATTTTGGGACCACCTCATACTATTTCATTTCCCTTTAAAATATGTTAAATTATGTAAAAAACTTGATACAATCAAGCTCCCCATGTTAGGGTGTGTTGTGTACATAACTCTAGTCTAGTAGGGCAGTCTCACAAATTTTGATATTGGGTAGCTTATTAGGTGAAGGATCTAGTTTATTATTAGAGTAGTGGTGGGGATGATTGTATCTCTTGTAGGTAAAGTTTATATTTGAAATTTCACCACTAGGGTCTCTAACTTGTCTTTGGAAGCCCTATAAATCATTGCCGAGCTTTTGTGCCATGCACTATATAACATCCAATTCATTATTGGTAGATTCATGGGGAACACTTTAGACATTATTCATATTAGGTACCAGTGCTTAAATTTGAGCTTGAGGTTCTACTTAATTATTGACATCGATGATAAATCCTAAGTGATAGTTAGGAGTACAATGTCTCAAGGGAACCTATTTTGTCAAGGGAAAAAACTATGGTGTAGGCACATTTTGTTAAAGAGGGGATTCAAGGTGGGAATTATATTTGAGATGTCATGTGTCATCAATCCTTGAGGGTTCACCTATTTGTCTAATTTGATGGCCTCAATGTAGGACATAGATAAATCCATTACTAACATGTCTCTATGTAAGAACATGGTAATCCAAGGTTCTAAAAAAATATTGTACATTTCAAGAGATAGTTGGGCATATAGCCTATATATAACCATGACTCAACTATACATATTTTAAAGCCTAACATTGAAATCATAATAGGCTATTTAGCTCTCTTTTTTATGCAAGAAAATTGTTGATATAACATACTTGGGTCAATGATTGGCATAATTAGGCCATGAATGTATTATTAAATTAGTCCCAAATAGTAATGGATATTTTAGGCAATTTAAAAAACTAATCAATAAGATGCATCCATGAAAGTTAATGGGAAAAATCTACATGCAATGTCCTCATGTTCTATAATTATAATCTTGGGAGCATTTTTTTATGAGGTTACTTGTTCTTTAGTGGTACATCCCACACTTGGTATAAATCAATGGAAGTATCTATCTAGGTTCCTAGGTTAGTCATTAACAAATCTAGAAAAATTGGTGGAAAACTTGACCAACCACATCTTGGGGGAAGTCATGGGTAGGGTTTGTTAGGGGTGGATTGGGAGGATGAGATAGTTGGATTAACTAAAGATCTAAATCTTCCTTGATTAGACCTTGCTTTCCTATGGATTTTCAAGGGTGAGATTATTAGTCACCCAATACCAACATGAGATTTAATGATTTGTATAGTAGGATCTAGGTTTATATTAGGTTTGTTACAAGCTCAAAGATTCATTATTTAGTGAGAAGTGGTGTCCTCCTAGTACTAGATGTTGTTTGGTCAAAGATATCATTCTCATAGATACATATATTGATTTAGATGCATTAATCAAGCTTAACAAACAGTAAGGGAATTTCATCCTCTCATTTTAGGAGTGTTGTTAAGACAATATAGGGCATGTGTTATAGGTATTGAGATCCATTAAATATCCTACAAGAAATATATATCCAGGAGATGAAACTACCATTAGAGGTCCAATTATTATTTTCTCACTAGATCAGAGGTTATTTACCACTAACTCGATAAATTTCAATATATTTTACCCATTGAGCAGTATTTTAATTCACTTCATAGTTTCTAAATACAAAAGAAGGGTCACTTGATAATAATAAACATAAATATGAGGAGGGATAGAATAAGGCATAAAGGAGTATCCTTGAATAAAGGGTAACATGGTTTTTTTAAGGAACCAAAAATGTACCCAATTATAGTTATACCACTATATGATAAGTTTCATGAAGGTTTAGGTTATAGTCACATAAGGAAAGTATCAAAGGACAAGGATAAATGCTTGGTTCAGGGATCTTTTTAATGAAAAAATTCATAAAAGCATGTAATTAATTACTCATAAGGTCTTCACATATTCAAAATAAAGTGAAATAATTATACAACTTAACTATAATATTAGAAATCTCATCCTAATTAACACATATTTTTTAGAAAGGCATAGATTATAGTTTCCTAGAATTACTATTTATTCATTAAATAAAAAAGGGTGTGGAATAAATCCATATAAATTAGACACATTTTAATATAAAAAATAACTAACATTAATATGAAAGTGTTTATTTACAATAGAGTTAATAATCACAAAATAATACACAACAATATATATATATATATATGAAAGAGATATGACCTACATTCTAGTAGCATGAGGTCTCATCCTTGGACATAATGGCCTAAAATGGTTATAATAGTATTATATCAAAATATTCCCCATCAAAAAAAATTCCCAAGGCCCACTATGAGAGAATCAAGAAGAGATAAGAGGTGAAGTACTTCTCAATTAATTTGGTAGACTTGGTAAGCACCAATTATTGGTTAATGAGGCCATCTTCTCAATAAATATTTTGTAGGTCGACATGTGGGTACTATAATAGCACTTAAATTCAATTCAACAATCTCTCAAGATCCTTGAGTGGTACCTCAAATGATACTTTCACCTCTTATACCTAATTGATGATCATTGTAAACTATATGGCTAACTCAAGAATAGCCTTAGCTCAAGCCTTATTGGCCTTGGCCACCTTCCACATCATGATTTTTCTAAAGTGTGCCAGGTGGACCCTAAAATAATCCTTTTCCAGTAGAGTGCTATCAAGAAAAAAGAGCACCAAGATGAAGGGTCCAATGGGAACATTTGGGGATGCTATTATTTTGGGATCATAGAGACATGAGGACCAATGGTACCTAAAAGTTGGGTATTCATGATGAATGAGGGAAATGGCTAGTTAAAACCAATTTATTTGGGGATCAAGGTGATGTATATATGAGTTTAGGAAAATTATATAGCATTTATGGGAGGGGCACATTTTATTTAAGGGATCATCTTCTGCTTTTTCTTTGCCCTCTTACCTAGGTTCGTTTATGCTATGGGAATAAAGGTAATATCCATAAAAGCAATCTTGGTTGGATCTCATGGAGGATAAATGGAAATTTTTAGTCTTAATAATGTATAAAGAAAATCAAGAGATATGAAAACTAGAGTACTGGAAGTAATAAGATCCACCTAGACTGTTGGGACACTTCGAGAGATCACTGTTATAGTGGCAATTGAACTAGCTTAGGTCACTAAGAACATAGGATAACTAAGAGTGTGAGTTATATCAAGGGGGAAAATAACTTATGGGGTTAAGAATTGAGTAATATAGGGTGAAAACCATTCTAGTTTGGTGAATGATGGCAAAAAATGGTGAGAAGGTTGGTATGGGGGAATTTGGGGACTCAAGATGCCAAACAAGGTCATAGTTGAAGGAGCAGAAGGGATTGGGATCATTTAAGTAGGGGGAGGCATAACAAGGGTATGTTATTATAACATAGAGAAACCTAGGGGAGATATAAAATAATTATTTAGGGTGCTATTAATTGGGATATATGATCTTAGGGCATCCATAGAATGGTTCCCAGTTGGACTAGACTTAGGGCTACTATAAAAATGTAAAGCACTGGCTACTAAGGTTGGATTACTTGGGGAGGTAGTGTAATAATAGAAGGTGATAAGGTAGGTGGAATGGTATTTTTTTTTTGAATTACTATATAATTCATTTATAAATATTTCTCATGATCATCATGACCTAAATAATTAAATGTGTAGGCCCTTATTATAGAGGGGCTAGTCTTTCCTCAAGAACTAATTTGGCAAGATCTTGATACTTAGGTGGTGAGTATCCTCAATATTTGAAAACAAATATGCATCATTAGTAGGTTTTATGTTTATCTCATCATAAAGTTGGGCCTCATAGTGGTAAATTATTTTTATCTTTACTTGAATCTTTGGCACATGGGCTCACACAACACCATTAGGATCTCATCGCCTATTTCTACCTTCCCCAAATTGTAGGAGTCCCTGTGTTGAACCATAAATTGTAATTGGTGATGATATTATTATAATTTCACCCTATGATTATGTCTAAAGGTGGGTAATTATTTTATATCTAGCTAATGTAGTGGCCAACCACATTATGAATAAGTTAGTATGCAATCTCCTACTCTACAAGGTAGTCTGGGACCATAGATGGTAACAACATAATCTCCCCAAAAATCTCTTCTACTCAGATTATGATGATATCATTATGTTACTAGTAGGAACCAGTGGGATATAATGAATCATATATCTCATTTGAAAGTGGTGGCATGTGTTTCTCATTGATTACCTGATACATAATTAGGTATAAATAGTTTCATATGTCTTGAATGTTGTTCTAAAAGTGGTGGATGTAGATCTGTAACACCATATGCACTATGGATACCATTAGTACCCATTGAGGGAATGTTTAGTACTATAAATCTAAGGTGGGATACACAATGTTGACTATATATAACATCATGTAGAAATGTTTGCCTAAGAAAGCCCCATTCACTTATCTGGTGAGGTTAAATGTGATGAGAATTCCAAAGTCTAGGACCTCATACACATTAAATTTGAAACTAAGAAGGGGAATATAGTAGGTGTTAACATGCATAATATCACTTTCCCCATATAATAAGTTGAGCAAGAGCATGCCTATTTGTACCTTCTCAAAAGATCTTGATTGTATAAGAATTAGGATTTTTTATTGACCTAACGATCTAGATCCATTGACCAATACATAAAGATATAATAGATCTTGTAGGTATGTATCCAATCATCCACAACCTCCTTTTCATAGGTCATGGTGTAATTTTGGAGTTTATGTTATTACTTAAATTCAAGCTAGATATGCTTGTAATTTTAAACCTAGTATTGGGTGACCTTATGATATCTTGATTACACTTAGAAGAGATAAATGAGTTGTGAAATAGGCTGACATAAGGGAAAACCTTTGGTTTGGACATATATGTGTGGATTCATGATGATCTGATAGTGATTATCTCATATACATATTAAATATCATCATTATTGGCCTCATCATCTGATCTTAGATTATGAATATCATTAGTTTCCTTGAATGCACCATTGTAGTGATTGAATTGAGTTATGCAGTATAGGAAGGTAGTGTCTATATACTCTAGTTCTAGTTTTGGGATCAAAGATGAGGCCTCTATTATGAAAATATTTGAGATTTATATGCATGACTATTTTTATTAGAGGGTAACATTTTTAGCTTTAGGTGAATTCATTGTAAGGGGCTCATAGTTATTTGAGTGCATATACAATAAATAATGGTATGGTCAATCCATAGAGACCTCATAGATCTCAGAATTAAATTCTATAGTAATGGATTTGGTGAGCTTAGATAATGTGAATTTAGATTTGAGTTGACGGTGTGAGTCCATGTTATCCATTTCAAAATTTTCCATTAACTATATATTTTGAAAATGATCCCCATTTAGATTTAGTTAATAGCGATGGGACTCTTTGAGCCATCAAATCATGATCTCACCTAGTTAAATTTAATAAAAATAAATAGTGTGGGAAGCACGTGCCCACCTATCCCACATGGAATTATGAACATATATAATATTATCTATGTATAAAGTTATGGTTGGTGGGTTTGATGAGTTCTATGTCACCTGGACACAACAAGGATCCCTATGTCTTTAAAAATTTATGTATTCAATTGGCCACTTGGAATTTTCATATACATATTTCATCACTTTATTGGATTTAGAGTCATGATATATAATTTGATATAACTTTCCTAGATCCTTATTAGACATTATTCCACTTTAGTGTATGGAGGGACAAGTGGCACCTTTTCATTGGTTTCAAGATTTAATAGCTCTAATGCATCTAATACATGGTACCTCTTAGGGATATGACATGTCTGGCACTATAAAAATTATGTGGAACCTCCTCATTAGTTTTAGTATCTAAAAAATCTAATTCCTTTGATTCATGGGACCTCTAAAGCATCTGACATGTATAGAACCATGGTAATATTAAGGTACATGTGGTCCCTCCTCATTATTTCTAAGATCTGACAACTTTGATGCTTCTAATGCATGTGACCTCTTAGAAATTTGACAATTCTAGAACTATTAGACTGTAAAGAGACACATTATTCCTCCTCATTGGTTCTATAATATGAAAAATCTAACACCTATCACATGAGGGACCTCTTAAGGCTATGATAATTCTAGTACCATGAGAGTGTCAAGGGATATGTGGTGCCTCCTCATTAGTTTTAAGATCTGATAGCTTAAACACCTATGATGTGTAAGACCTATAGGGGATATGAAAAGGAAGGAACCATAAGAGTGTTAATAGACACATGTCACCTCCTCATTAATTTTAGGATCTAAAAACCTTGATGCCTCTAAAGTTTGAAACCTCCTAGGCATTTTACAAGTTTGACACTATATGAGTATTAAGAGACATATGGTGCATTTTCATTGGTTCTAGGATATGATAACTTTGATACCTTTGACACATAAGACCTCTCAAGGATTGGGAAATTTTATCACCATGGGAGTGGTAAGAGACATGTGGTACCTCCTCATTGGTTTTAAGATCTAATAACTATGATGATTATGGTTCATGGGAAATCTTAGTGCTTTAAAATTTTTAGTGACACGAGAGTGTTAGGAGACACGTGGTGCCTCCTCATTTATTTTTGGATATAAAAAATATAAAAATGTGATAATTAATTGAAAGTGAATTTTAAGTAAATATACACTTGTCATCCAAAAAGTATTTTGAGAGAATGTTAGCTTGGACCTAAGATTGTTGCTAAAAAAAATTGCATAAGGAATTTTCTATAGAAAAACACATTTAGTTCAAAAATAACTAAGTGCGGAAATATTTTGAGAGCATTATTTTCTAAGATGTTATTTAAATAAACATAGCTATAATTATTTCTTAAATGTGATAAGTATCAAACGGTTAGACATTGAGACACCCTTTTGATTAGGATTGAATAAATATTTGGGTTTTGTATAAATAATAATCAATTATGACCGAATTGAGGTTTTGTTATTTTTTGAATTTTATCAATACAAAGGTCCCCTTTTCTTATATGAAAAGGGATGTGTTGGTCACAAAAATTATGTTTTCTCAAATATTTTTATTTCCATCCACGTAATCTTTGACCCATTCCTATATTGACTTAGTTAGATCCCATTGAATTACCTGATCCCTTCCTAGTAGTGTATATGCAAATTATAAGGAAATAAATAAAAGGAACGGGCCATAAAAAATACATCCTTAACATTATTTTTAAGGTTTTATAAGACTTTTTACAGTAATAAGCCATAAAGGGTATACTTAATGTTGGTTATTACCATATCTTAAACAATTTGGATGTTCTTTGTTAGGGTTGATTATTTTATATTGATGTAGTATATCTTTCATATGATTTTCATGGTCAAATATCTCACCCTTTGAAATTTTATGTTTTGGATGGAGAGTTACCTAAATTTTAAATTGGTTATTATCATGAGGTCTATTTTATGTTTACTTCCCAATTTTTATATAGTTGTTATATTCATGACTTTTATTCAGGAGTCTTGCTACTACATATGTCGCAACTACAATAATGTAATAGGGTTGGTACATATAAATAATTCCATAATTAGTATAAATAATTTTTTTTATGGTGTTATCTAACCAATTGAAATATGGGAATCAACTCTAAACATCCAACTTCATCCTCCTCATAACTTGATAATTCAATTATCACTGCATGATATGTGTTTGAGGGTTTAGTTGCAACATTGCTTATCTTTGTATATCTATTCAGGTATGATGATTTTTTTGAAGTTTTGAGTGTATATACTTATTTACATCCTCCTTATTTACAACTCAATTTGGAACCCCTAAAAACACCCCTTGTAGGTATAGCTATTGTAATTTCATGAAATGATTTCAAAATTTCGCACTCTTGATCTACTCAATTAGAATAACATGTGGGATGTCCATGGATTGTAACACTTTTTTCTCATCCTTTCATGGCATAATTTAAATAATGCATCAATTTTTATTTCATCAGATTTTCTTTACCTTTTTTTGACATATTTATGATGATCTTTCCTTATTATTATAAACTTTTTCTTTGTATTATAGTTCATTTTTTTTAATATTATTTTTAAATATTCAAATAATAAACTAATTTTATCTTCTCTTTGGTGTATAATCCTTGTATTAGTTACCTCACCACCTTTTTTCATTTTTAGCTTTATTTTAACTAATCCTTTCCTCAAACTTTGTATTATACTTGCCACTTTCCTTTTATGTCATCTCTATGTTTTAAAAATCATGTATCCTACCAAACACCCATTATTTATTCATATTTATCTTGTAAATATTCTAAGTCTCCATGTTAGTTTTATATGGAAACCAACATAGACTTCACAACCTAGGGGAAGCATTATTTTTTGGTTCCCACCTCTATTCTTAACTAAGTTTTCATTTGTTGGTTTTTCACCAATAATAGTAGTTATTTTTATTCCTCTTTTTATTTATATTCCTTTTTTTCTTAAATTTATCTATTTCCCCCTTTTTAAATTTTTTTTCCATTTTTTCTAAAATTATATTTGTCTTTTTATATGTTTTTATAAATTTGGTTTTACTTTTCCTTATTTTTTAATTATTTTTAAAATATTTTTATCATCTCTTTTCCATTATTCTATTGAATTTTTCTATATATTTATTCTCTATCCTATATTTTTGATTATGATATATAAGATTTTGGCTTAGCCCTATTGACATACATTTTTTAGAATCTCCTGATAAACTATACAACTTAATAGCTCTTAACACTAATATATTTGTTCTACATATTGACTTAACCATTATATATTTATTTTAAGTAGATTTTTCTACTTGCTATCATACAATTTTTTTCTTACCATATTAAATTACTTAATATTAATATGGTACACATGTCATTCTTTTTGTCTTCTTTTATCTTGTGTTTAGTTTTATGTTATGACAAATCATCTCTCATCTAATAATTGCTCTTTCAATGATTCTCTCTCATTGATCTTGAGTTTTACCACTATCCAAAAAACTACGAAAAATAAACTTCATAGGCATCACAACATCTAAACCTTAGACTAATTATTTTGTGAGTCATTGGCATGTTATGTGATAAACCTAGAGTATAATGGGTATCTAATGTACCAACAGATAGTTTGTGTAAATGTAATTTTTGTTACTACCTTATTAAAAATATTTTTGAAATCCTCTATGGTAATATTTACATATGGATTGTATGGTATACTCATACTATGTGTTATTAGGAAATATCATGGAAATTAATAGATTTTTCTAATTATAAAATGCTTACCTTGATCAATTGTGATATTAAGTGGTTAACTAAATATAGCTGTGACATTTTCACATTTAAAATTATCTTATTTTTTAAAAATAAAATCCTTTTTCAAATTTACGTCATCCCTTTTTATGAGATATTATGTTCTCAATAATGTATATCACATGCTTATATTTTTGGTCATATATTTAATAGGCCTTATTCAGTTAACATATTTTTTAATGGAATAAATTTTAGTGCATACATTAGTGTTAGGTCATATCTTGTTCTTGTATTTCATACTAGTTGGCATATATCACATGCCATTGTATACCTATGTGCATTTTAAAATAGAGTGAGCCACTATAACCCAACTAATAAAATAGTCCCATCTCCAAAATTATCAACTCCAACCACTACATTATGAGATTGTCTCATTATTTATTCTCTCCCAAATCTAAAAAATTATGTATTTAGTATTTCATATCTTTATTTACTATAATGAACTCTTTTTATGATTGTATATGGAAATTCTTGTATTAACAACTTTCTCTAATTTTTCTTGCCATAGCCTTCAAAGAATTCCCTTATTGCTAGAAATTTGGAAATATTTGACATCTCTTAGGGTAAAAATTATAATAATCATTAGTGGTCCCCTTATCTTATCCTATATTTATTCTTGATAGTTAATCTTGGGAATTATTAGCCATGCCTAGTTTCAACATAATTTTGAAATCAAAATCTTGAAAGAGCATTAACTATGTACATAATTTTCATTATATCTTTGGATTTTTTATAAAATGATATAATAGATAATGGTCTTAAAAAAATAATATAAAATATATATCTTATAAAAAATTTAGGGGCATAAACCATTTATAATGATTCTCTCTCCATTATATAATAATTCACCTCAGATGTTTCCAATTTTCTGCTCAAAAATCATATAGGGTGAAACTTGTGTCCCCTTGGCTATACCAATATTAATCCTATGGCTAACCCTTATACATAAAAATGTACATGAAAGGGTAGATTTCAGTATATGAAGACACAAATTGGCATGTCTATAATATTATTTTTTACTATATAAAATGACTATTTCCATGGCGATGTATAGATTATCCTTAGTTGTTTCTCTTTTTCAATAACTCTTCTATATGCACACTAATTATCAGATATTTTATTATAAACCTATGATGATATCTATTGTATATAGTTAGAATCTTGGTATATTTATGTACCCTTGGTAGTGGTAAGTTTATAGTTATTGTGGTCTTCAAAGGATTCACCATGAACCCTTCCTTGCATCTGATATGTCCTAAAAGTGACCCAAAAGGTTTCATGAATACACATTTATTTAAGTTTATAAATATCCACACTAGCCTATATAATCCAAAAATTAATATCAATGTTTGTATATGGTCCTTCAATAACCCATAGACTATTTAGATATGTAGATATGCCTCTATAAATTCATGGATAAATTCATGAAAGACATTGACTATTATGATGTTGAAAATAGATGACACATTATTAATTAAAAAATACATTGATTTACACACAAATGAACCCAATTATATAAAAAATGAGGTATTGGGTCTATCATTTGACACTATATTTAATTGGTAATATCCTAAAAATCCATCTATGAATGAATATATATCTCTCCCTATTATGTTATTTATTACTTATTCAATGAATGGTGTGGTAAATGCATAAAAAACATAGACATTATTTCTCTCTCTATAGTCAAGATAAATATTTATTTATTCTTTTTATTTGATATGATCATGGGGATGATCTAATCTGAGACTTCTATTATTGTTATGATGTTACTTGAAAACATCTTGTCGAACTTATTCTTAACTCTTATCTTTACCTTAAGTTTTAGGAATTAGTATTTCTTATTGATGCATTTAACATCTTATTTAATATGAAGATTCATCTAGATATATTATTTTTTAGATAAGTTTTAGGGTTTATGGGTACCATTCCTATTAACATAAATACTCAAAAAACTAAAAAGGCCTAGCTTAATGGCATAACCATCAAGGCATCTGACCATAACACAAAATTCCATTAAGGAAGCTACATGACAATGAAATTAAAAAATACCAAAGGAAAAACATATAAACACAACTAAATCTCACCCAAATGTACTTTACTATGAGAGTGAAGAATCCTGGTAGGGGAATTCATAATGAGATGCCATTTTTTCTTACTTCTAACTATCATCCATTATTCTTATTTACTCAAATTACCTAAATTTATACTATTAGAAACATCTAAATCCAAATAATATCCTCTACATGCCTTATTCCTACTAACTACATCCACTACATTAATCATAATTGACTTGGTATCCTCAAAATTTTGAAGTGGAAGATTCAAATGAACCAAACATGCTTTTGAATCCTCCTTATGAGTGATTGAATGTAAAACATGTATGATATATAGAAAAAGTTTAATAAGCTAATAATTTTCCTCCTTCCACCATTAATAAACCAATTTTATCTTGGGCCTCTAACAAAAATTAAAAAAATGACCAGTTTTGAATCACTTTCAACACTTGAAAGGAAGCTTTTCAAAATCAAGTGTATCAGACTAGAAATGTCTATTAAATTTTAATTCAATCATTGGTAAAAGGTCTTGAGAAATATCCAAATAGACAATAATCCTGACAAAGGTTGTCTAGGAGAAGTTTGAGGTAGAAGCATCAATCTCCATCATTTTACCCAATGTTCCACCAATTATTGTTAGACAAACATCTAACCAAAATTATAGAGGAAGATATGATGGTCACACCCAAATACGTCTAAGAGAAATATTTTCAAAAAGATTATTAAATTATAAAAACCATGGTTTTATAAGGATAATATTTTTATTATAATAAAAAAAATTCATAATGCATAATCTTAATACGATCTACAAGATTATCAAAAAATGCAATAAAAAACCTCTTTCATAAGGATAAAGTTTCATACTATCCTCCATAACAGGATGCCATGATTTAGTTAACCATTAATGAAGGGATGAAAGGGTGGTCCAAACCATATCAAATATGAACATTAATCCCCTTTATGCATACCATTCCTCTTGTTTAAGCACCTCCTCTAGAACATCCTTAAATGAAATAACTGGTGGATTCATTGCCATACCCGTTTGAAAACCCAAATTTTGCCTTAACTATTCAACTTGTGGAGCCAAATTGATAAGAGGAGAGGTTGTTATGAGTGAAACCTCATGAATAATAGTTAAAAATGATGTTTTTGGACCACCTCCTTTGACCATTCCATCTCCCTCCTTCCTCTACATTCCTTTAGCAACCAAAATAGATACCACTCCATCCCATCCCATTGTTTCCCTAGTGGTGTTAGAAGTCACAGTTTTGATTCTCTATTCAAGCCCTAGTGGTAACATAAGAATCTAGATAGATTATTATTTTATCTCATTTAAATTAATAAATGTTTTAGGGAACACATTTTTATTTTTCCTTAATATTTTAACCATACTTTAAATTTTTTCTTCCTAATAATTCCCTATTTTATCAATTTACAATCTAATTCAATGGATATATTTTATTTTTATATTTTTAATGGTTTATAGAATTATTATCTATTATCCTCATAAATTTCAATATTTTATAGTTTTCTCTAATCAATTTATTAGGATCTTATTCTTTCTTAGTGAAGTTTCTATAGTGGGAGAATTCCTCCATTTTATGGCTTGTGTCTTGGAATAACTATTCCATTTTAAAAACAAGACTCCTTATCTACTTATTTGTTTTTGGTTGTGTCTAATTTATTCCAATTCATTAGTTTTTACTATCCATTTTGTATTTTTGTTTATCTTATTAACTTTGGTAACTTTTGCATCATCTATCATAAATAGGAATGATTTATATTTTATTAGGGAATGATATACTTTTTCATCTAGAATACACAATTTAAAGTTCTATATAAGTCATCTTTTAGTTATTCCCAATATTTTATACCCTTTCAAATTTGTTGGTGCATGTACCAAGCTCTTGTTATACCAAGATATTCATAGAGTTTCCAATATCAAATAAAATTATTGCACCCATAATATCTTATTTGTCTCACATCTTTCTAAAAAATTGAGAATAGTAAGCTATGGGCCATATATTATCATATACTTTATGATTCCTAAAAATTAGATATTTTTATTTACATGCTCTAATTTTAACAATATTTCAAAACCCCTCTAGTTCTATATATTTTACTTACATGTTCCCAACCATCATAACATTAATTATTAGGACATCATAAATTTACCTCATACTTAATTATTATTTAGGAAATACTTTTTCCATTTGTGTGAATAGTCCTATAAATTTCCAATATCTTTGAACTTGGACAACCTAGAATGTGAGATCCCTTTCTCAATCATGGGAAGTATCTTACTTTTTGGTTCCATTTTTTGGACTACAATTTTTTCATAGGATTATTGTGATATCTTTCTCATAAATATGGCCTTCTTCACCCTCATTTTCGGTTGGTCATATAACCTTTATTTAATGTCTTTTTATAATTCACATTATAAGTGTTCACTTCTTAATGTTATCTCACCTTCCTCATTAGTTTTAAAATATACATTTATATTTATTGTGTTTTTACAACATAATCTTCAAGTAAATAATCAAAATCACTATTTTCCTCATCTGACCACTACTATTATTTCTAGGATGTTGACATGCTTATTTTTAAGAGAAAGTGTGATACTAGGCCATTACCTTCAAATGTGATTTATTTATCCTCATAAATAAAAAACACCATTGTAGTATAAAAACCATTAGATATATATTAATATTATATAACTTTAAATTAACTTATATATGTATATTAATTTAAAGTCTACTTTTGTTATAAAACCCATGAAGTTAGAATATACTCCTCTTAACACCCATATAGGTGACCTCTGTGTGCCACCTGTATATGTCATAGGTGGCCATAGTTAATTTAAATTTATCCAAGTTATCCTCAATTAAGATGTTTTTATTTTTCCATTTATGGATAGTTATAAATAAAATTTTATTTGGTATATTTTTTCCTTGTTCTACTTATCATACTCTATACTTCCTTTCTCATTTTTAATAATATATATAAAACTATATTAGTTTCTCAAATAACCATTGGGTTATAAATAACTTGAGTATTTTTTTTTTAATATTTATTCATTAAAATACTCCATCCTCTCCATATCTTTATTTCATTTTACTTGTATTATTTTATTACTTTTCTCAACTATAAAATCATGTTGATGTGTGCTACTATAATCATCAAAAATTGCATCCTATGATTCATATTCCTTTTTATTAATTAAATTATCCATAAATTTTTCATTATCTATACCTCACTTGGTTATTGTATCCAGTCTTAGTTTTGGCTCTTCAATTTTTATGCCTATATTTTTTTATTTCTAGGCATCTCTCTATTCTCTTTCAATATTAGCTCACATTATTTCAAACTTGAGGATATTGATCCCCTCTTTATTGAACACTCTATTTTTTCCTCTATATTCTCTTGTTTTATATGTTTTCTTAGCTTATGGAATATGATCATGGGTTGTGGTGAATGCAACATCTTATATAGATGTTTTCCCCCTTTATGAGGAGGTTCTCCACCAAATTCATATATTTTTATTTCACCATTATTACAAAGTTGCATGAATTTAGGACAAGATAATGAATAATGGGTTCCTTTTTCATGGAAAAATCCACATTTTGGTTGTATTTCAAAAAAAATTCTAACTATATATCCTAGATTTACACAGTTATAACATATAATAGAGGAACCACGCTAGTTATAGTTTTTTACACCTTAATAGCCTCCTCTAAATCATCCTCTAAAAACACTATAAGATCCCCCCATACCCTTCTTGGGTTACTCCTCTATATAATCCTTTATATTTGTTTAATTATGGATTATTTTGGCCATGAGATGCCACAATTGTATTTGGGGGTGTAATTTGGTAATGAGGTTATGGTTGGAATCTTATATTTTGAGATGGTGGTGTAACATAGTTTTGTTCATTTGTAGCATATATTTTTACATATTTTATTTCCATTTCATCTCATTTAGATATACCATTACATGTTAAAATGTGCATAAATGACTATAATGATTGAATGGGGAACATGTAGTACAATACATAAAATGGTTAGTGGGTGGCACAACCTCCATCAATAGACATGTAATTTTAATATGTTTATCATTTAGTATTATTAGGTGAATATTTTATCAATAGAAAAATGGTAATCTCATAAAAAATATGATGAGATTAAATATCTCCTCGAGGAAATGGGAGGTTACCTTATTATTGCTAACTAAAATAACAAGTAATTAATTACACTTATTTATAGTAATTTTGTCATATGGGTGTTTCCATATCATCCAATTATTTTTTAAAGAAATTGATGTTCACTTAAAAAATTATACTATAATCCCTTTCAATTCTTACAATGTATCATGAAAATATAAATTACTTATTGGAACAATAATAACTAATATTCAAAATAGCTAGAAATAAAAATAACTAGAATAATACTAGCGATGTAATGTAAACAGATGGAAAAAAGTGTAGCCCAAAGTGTCCACCTTATTTCCAATAAATATTAGATAAACAAATAAAATAAATCATGGCCCAAAGTCTCCATGTTCACTTCTAATAAATAATTTAAAACACAAACCTAGTAATGATATTGCAGCTCAAAGACTTCAAAATCAGCTTCTTGGTACCTCTTGATTCATAGAAATTCACACCACAATTCAATCAAATGAATAATAAAATGTAATATAAAATATGTAAGAAAATTTCCAATACACCACAAGATTATTATAACATAAATATTGAAATACCACTTGATTTTCTTATATTGATTGAATTAAAGATTTACAATTTGAACACAAAGTTTTAAAAATTGCTTCTCAATTTAGCAACATTTCTCTTTTATATCCCTAGTGAACCATTTAAAAAATATCAACCTCTTATTTATAAATAATATCCATGAACAAAAAGAGGGAAAACATAACTACTTTTACTTATTCTACATAGAGTTCAATTTTACTTAGGACTCTATACTTTTCCTACATGTAAATTACATACAACAAAACTACATTTAGATAACTTCTAAAAATAATATAAGTGTCTACAGACATAATAATTTATTTATTTTTATTCTTATCCTATTAGTCTTTTTATATCTTTAGGGTTGATTTAAAATCATTTTTATTTCGACCTAATGTATTTCTAGAGATGGAAGGACTCTTGTGATGGAGTCCACTATGTTAATGGGCATGCCTTTGTTCTCATCCATAATTCTATGAAATTTATCCATTATTAATTGGAATCAAACAAACTTGTTGATGGATTCTGATTTGAATATTCCTATTTTGACTTCAATGTGAACCAATGAAGTAAACTCTTAGACAATTGTTTCTATAGGAAGGATGTTTTGAGAGTAATCCATTACCTAGCAAGGAAGTTCCCCAAACCTATTTGTAAGGTCCAACACTTTATCTATGCATAATTACTAGGATTCTTAAATATCCTTGATTAGATTTTGTATGACTTCTTTCTTGTTCTTCATGACTTCCCTGTATTATACAAACATTTTCATATTTTGGATCACCTTTTGCTTAATCAAATGTTCCAACTTGAATTGGCATAGTTGGGTCCACATATGAAAATCATTATCTATTAACTGTAAGTCTTGAGAGAGTGTATTGATAGTCTATTGCATTTACATCTTAATTTCATTTAATTTATTAAAAATATCAATGATATAATGTATGAATTAAAAACCTTGCATTAACAACCTCTATAACTAGACACTAACTACTCGACCTTATGACCCAATCATCTCTACTTATTGAATATATTTTTCAATAGCCTCACTCCCAATGGGATCTACTAGTTCAAAAGATTGAGTGATTTTTAGTATAACTAAGGTCAATTATTCTACCTATGCTTTAAGTTGATCCTTGATCACCTTATCCTTGTCATATCTCTTAATCAAAGATGCCATCATTGCCTACAAATCTTCTTTTTCACTTTCATGTTTATTTATGAAGATCTATTCATCCAATTGCATAGTCAAATGCTTATACATCTTCAATATTTTTATCTTGAAGAGGAATCACAACTTTGGAATACTTGTTACCAGAATCAAAAATCACTCTAGATAATATTTTGGCCTTTTTATTATTTTTTGATTTACTAGCACACGTTGACCAAAGTCAAAATCATCTAGTGACACAACTTGCTTCTTCCTCTTAGTCATTTGAGACATCAGCCAAGGGGGAAGGGTAGATGAATATTCTTGTGTAGATAATGCCAAGGATTGGGATGATGGGATAGTATCAATTGTTTATGAGGTGATTGGTATGGAAGGTGGAATGGAGGTATCTAGTAATGGATTAGATGCCAATGGAGTGGTGGTAATGATAGGTGGCATTTGAGTAAGTATGGCAAAAAATTTGATTCCCACTAACACATTAGGCATGGGAGTGGATGAGACTTGAGTTACCAATTTGGAAGATGAAGTATACATGTACCTATCAATGTCATACTAGGTAATATACAAATTGGAAGGTGATCCTGATGACTTTGAAGAACTAGGAAAATTAGAAAGGAACCCAAATACTTGGTCCAAAGTTCCATGAGAAGGAACTTGAAAGAGTGTGTCAATTTTTGGTGAGGAAGGAGAAGAATAATTTTTTTTAGGGTAATTGTAGAGGTAGTTGATAAAGTAGGAGTGATAGGGGGAGATTATAAGACACTACTTAAGAAGCCTCTATTTGAAAAGTCACTGGCTGCATTGATGCTTCACTCATGTTAACAATTTCTTTTATATTAGTCTAAACATTTTTCTCCTTTATGTCAGTGCCCTTGCCTTACCTTTACCTTTGATTTTGAAAACAAACTTCACATTTTGTGTAGAGGTATGGGTATCTTCCTTATTCTTTGTCCTTAGTTCTTCTCATTTCATGGAAGTCTCTTCATCATATTCTTCCTCTGATCTAGTCTTGAAATTTTTTAATCTAATGTTCTTTCCCTCCACCCAAGCATTGGTTTTAATGAGAATGAGTTGGAACCTATCTATTATAGAAATATATTCCTTTAATAACCATTATATTAGTGGAAGAGGAGTAGAAAAAACCTGACTACTCTCATACAGAGGGTCCAACACTTTTTCATCATCTTCCACACCTTCAAGAACATCAGCCAACTTTAAATGTATAATTTGATCTAGAGTGAGACAACTATAGTTAATATTTCTCACATATTCCTTTATTCTAAACTCAGTGTAAATACCTTCTATTATGTGCATGTGAGTGTAATTTCCTTTGATCTTTTTTTTCATCTTCTTGTAGACCTATTAAGAGTGATCCATTGTAGTTTATTTTCCATCAACTTAGCCTTCAAAGTGGTAAACACTATGTAATGACCAATACTAATTGGAAACTTGAACCCAGGCTTATGAGCATCTGATTATTTCTTATGTATGCTAATCATCTATCAACACATCTCCATTATAATTAGCTTGTCACTAAGATATTTAGGTAGCATATAAGGTTGCTCATTGAACCCTCCTACTTTGATGTAGGTGAAGGTTAGGAATTGTAATAATATACAACCAACCTTGTTTGCTTGCTTCCATCCTATGTTTGAAACTCTTTTCTTCTCAATGTATTTTTCAAAAGTACAAATGCACTTATAGAAGAAGGCATCATTAACCCTTATGTAATGCTTTGGTCTCTCTTTTAGGGTTAATCATGGATGATACTCATGAATAGGAACTTTCCTTCTATCACCAATGCTAGTTAGACCTAGCAATGATTTCATACTTATGATAACATATACCAGATAAGAGGTCGTATAAAACCTGAGGGAAGAAATCACCTCAGAGAGTTGGTGACATATAAAATCACTGATTTATTTTTCTTATTCCTCTTGATGACCTAGATGTAATGATACATCCAATATTGAAATATGTTGGATGTTGGCAACCCCTTAACTCTTATTAGAAGAGTGACCAAATCCCCTAATTCTTCCAAGAATTCACTATAATAAATGTTATTTGGCCACCTAGCAATGGTAGGCCAAGGAGTCTTGAGCTAGTGGGAATTAATGTGTTTCTTACATTTATCAAAGTTTTTGTCATAATGTTCTTGGGTTGATCTCATGGTAATATTTGAATACTCTTCTATGTCAGGGAGATGAAATATATTATCAAAATACTCCTCATTAAGTAAGATGATAAATTTACCATCTGCATCTTTAACTAACTTAGTTTTCTTATCAAAATGGGTAGCAACTATCAAAATAAACTTTGAATCCTATGCCAAAACTAGGAAAGTGGCCACCAAGTGAATTATACTATCCAGGACAACTTACATGTGAAGTGCAATGGGGTCCTTGTTTAACCACTATAAGATTTTCATCATGTCCACATGACCAATTTTTATATATTTTATCTAGTCAACATTGGATTCAATTGCATATATTGTGACCACTCCTTGGAATTTATACTTCATCTCTTTCTTTGTAGGAGAAACCTCCATCATTGGTTGAGAAAATTCAAGAGAGTGTTCACATCCTCCAGAGTTGGCATCTTTTTATTTTAATAGGAAGCATTTAGAAGTAGAGAAAAACTATGTTTGTGCATGTATTTATGAGTTATTTATAGAAAAATATCCAAACTGCATGGGGGTAGTTAAATTTTTTGTGTAGTTTAGAGAAAATTCTCTAGGGTGCACATTGGGTAGGTCTATGGGTACAATTTAGAGAAACTTCTCTATACAACATGGTTTTTTATGAAATTTAGATAAAATTCTCTATAAGACATGGGATACTCAAGAAAAAGGTGTAGACTAGAGAATTTTCTCTAGCCTGCATTAGGTTAATGCTTGAAAAGATGAAGGTTTGGGTGCAGGTTTGCAAATTTTCTTTGACCTACACTAGGATCAGGATGCTAGGTGTAATTAAAAGAAAATTATCTAAAGTGCACCTACTGAAGGATGAAGGCATGCATTTTGGAGAAATTTATCTGAAGTATATCGAAGAAGAACCAAGGTTCAAAGTTACTATGCTCCTCAGAGAAAATTTTGAGGTACACACATGGGGGAAAAAAAGGCTTCCACAAACAAAAAAGGGGTTTTTGGAGAAAACACTATACATGATTGGCAAAACATGGCACAAGAAAAGAATAGGGTTTATAAACACATAAAATAACGCTTAAAAAGATAAAACATGACATGGGTTTGGAAAAACATGATAAATGTATAGGGTTCATGAAGAAAATGCAAGATAACAGAGAATAAAAACTTATAGTAAGAAAATGAAAGAAAACCTATGATGAAGAAAATAATAATAATAACAAAACTTACCTAAAATTTGAAAAGGAAGGTAAAATCTATAGGTAAAGCATGATCAAATGAGCATGAAAATGGTGAGGAATTGTGTAGCAGAGCTTAAAAATGGTGAGAGGAAAGCAGTAAAAAAATGGTAAAAAATAAATTACATGGTAAAATATACATAATATTGGTAATTAATGTCCATTAATTATCCCCTAATGGTGGGCCCATATGTAGGAGCAGATAAATTCTTTGCCTTTGCATGTGTAGGAGTAGATAAATTCTCTACCCTTGCATAAGGGGTGTAGTCTAGAGAATTTTCTCTAGATTACAAGATTTGTGTAGTCTAGAGAAAATTATCTGGATTACAAGAGAATAAAAATTCTAAGTAAAAAAAGACCAACTTTTTCAAGTGGAGATAATACATGAGGCCAATTAATTTGCCTCATTTTACATGCCTAGAGCTCATGGGCTATGAAAAAGATAAGTTTCATAGGGGATATCCCATGAATTAAGCCTTCTAAATTCAAGGATAACAAGTATACATATTACACAACACATCATTTCCTTGTAGATTTGTTTCTATAGTGGGGCTATGAATCCTAATGGAATCTGAGTTATTATTAGTATCATTATTCTCTACATCATCTTAATGTATTATAATTAAATCCTAGAATGGCCTTCCATGCAACATATCCTTATGGTTGGAAGAAGTACACACCTCCCTCTTTATTTCTTAATTTCTTGTTTAAACATTAATTGATCTAAATATTTTTACAAGTTATATATTTCTCCTTCCAATAATGAATGTTAATATCTTTACCATGATTGTGCCTCTAATATAGAATCCATTTATAATGCTTATATAAATTTATTAAATACTTTATCATCCATCGAGGCTCTCATATATGACACTATTATAGATATATACCATTCTACCTTTGTTTCTCATTGAGGGGTTCCTCTGATTTCCTTACTATTGATTTGAACCTTTGATCATGATATTTTACTAATTATCCCTCCTAATAACATCTATATTCTTAAAAACACTATTTATATGGACAATAAGAAAATAAAATTATATTTTGTATGACATTTTTTACTCCATCCCATGATTTCTTATGTCTAAGATATACAAACATATACTAATTCAATGTACCCAAAAAGTAAATAGTTTGATTTGGTCATCTATATTAATGTGGCTTCACCAGTATGAATATAAAATAAAAATTTATTTATTTTTCATCGTAAATACTAGATATTTTTATAATATAGGTAAATTCATCATATAGAGTGCCATTTTTTTGTGTTGATGTTTTAAAAAATTGTTTGTTCTACCATTATTATGATTTCTTATACTAGTTTGGATACTTATACATTAACTAACACCACATTCTTCCCTTTTTATTATTACACTTACTATATTTACTATGTACTACTAATGGTATAATCCTTCTTTTATCTCATTTCATGTCTTCTTAAAAATATTTTCTTCTTCTACCAGTTGGGCTCCTATGATAACTACTATCACATTCTTCCATTTTTATTTTACACTTACTATCTTTCCCATGTACTATAGTTTAACTGTAAAATATCATTATATTCTACAATAACTACAAATAACCATTCTACTATAGTTTATTATTTTGTTTCTTCCGCTATATTCTAATTTTACTTCTAAAGTTTCTTATTTTTATATTTTTACTTCTCTTCTATTCTTTATGCTTTATCCACTACCCATGGTACCTTTTCCTTTCTATTGGTCTTCTACTTATAGATATGAGATAGGGTTCTTATTTTTTAATAGTGTGGTTAACTCTTGGAATATTTTTCTCATTTTTTCCATCACCTTAGTAGTGTGGCATGCAAATTTACTTGTAACCTACTTTCTTTCCTCTCTTAAATTATGTCTTATTATACTAAAGTTACCAACACTAGGCTATATAGTATTTGTTTAAACTAATTATGTAGATATATATTTGATACTTGATTTGTCAATACTAATTTTATCTTCTAGGAAAACTTGTATCAATATTAGTTATAGATGATGCTTATTATATATTTTATTTTTTATTATACATCTCATCATCACTCTATCCTCTATATATTTTTCTTTGTATCTTTATCCTTTCATGTATATTAGCTTTCTCTTCCTCTCATCTTATCTTTTCAATATAAGGTAACTAACTTATTTTATATTTTAAAATTATTCTTTTAACTTCCTTACAGATATTTATATTCTTCTCTTTCTATTTTTTATTTCACGTTTTACTTCCTCTATATTACTTTTATTTAACCCTTAACTATTTAGACCACATTATTTTATAATTAACCCATTTAAGATCTCCCATATTTATACATTCTATATATTAGATTTTTGGGCCCTAAAATAAATAATTACAACATTTGTTCAATCATTTTTCTACAAATAACTTATGGATAAGAACTAACAATAATTTAATGAATCTA
This sequence comes from Torreya grandis, assembly GCA_037957365.1. Classification (NCBI taxonomy): domain Eukaryota; kingdom Viridiplantae; phylum Streptophyta; class Pinopsida; order Cupressales; family Taxaceae; genus Torreya; species Torreya grandis. The sequence goes on from JARHVA010010844.1 coordinate 43,423, forward strand.
CCTCTAGACCCATCTAGAAATTTAATCATGAGGGCATATATATTTTCCACCCTTGTATTCCCAAATAATTAAACTGAGTCTCTTTAGTATTAAACCAATAGTCAATGGATATTTTCCATGGATTGTAAATTTATTTAAGTGTTTACATATTACAATATAGGTTTATAAATTAAACTATGTAAGAATTTGTGGAGTACTATTTAAGATCATACCCCCCAATCCATCATCAACATGAGATTACAATGATAATGGAAATACAATTTATATCTCTATTTAAATAAGTTATGATGTTACGACTAAAAAATTATAATAAATATTATTAATTACCAATTTTTAAGTATGTTAATTATTAAAAAATGAAAAAATTAAAAAAAAATATTAATTAACATAAATATTTAAAACTTTAAATATTAAAATTATAGGTAAAACTAACATATATACCTTAGATAAATCTATGTAAAATACATCAATAAATGTCATTCTCAAGGTACCTATTATATTAATGTCACAATCAAATACAATATAGGTGCCTCAAGAATGATATATACTAAATTATAGATTTTATGTGTAATTAGCCACTAAGCCTACTTGATAAAAAATATATATTTAACATGATTTTTATTATTCAAATATTATAGTATAAATATAATAATTTTATATTAAAAAAACTTAAAGAACTTATATAAAAAATAAACCCTTTTTTTAATCACTACAAAATTTCTTGTAAAAATATTTATCATATGATAATAAAAAAAAATAACTATAATGAAATATTTTAAGGTGAACTTATAATAAAATAGTAAATTATTTCTCATAAGGAATACTTTATTTCTAAGTGAACTTATCATAAAATAGTAAAATAAAATTATTAAAATGAAAAAAAAATTAGGGTAATTAAATATTTTAAGGTTAATGAAAAATTGCTTATCAATTTAACAAAAATTACTCAAAATAATATTTTATTTTTAAGTGAATTTATCATAAGATAGTAAAATAAAATTACTATAATGAAAATAAATTTATAGTAACTAAATTAAGGTTAATAAAAAATTACTCATGAAAATATATAAAATAAATTCTTTAAAATAGGAATACTTTATTTTTAAGTGAACTTATCATAAAATAGTAAAATAAAAGCACTATAATGAAAATATATTTAGGATAGTTAAATATTTTAAAGTTAATAAATAATTACCTGTGAAAATTGTTAACATAAATTACTCAAAAGAATACTTTTTTATTTATTTTATTGATGTCAAAAGAATTAAAAGTTAACACACTCATTATACCTCCTATCCTTTGGATGTCACTAAAGGAACAATATCGATATAATAAAATAATTAATATTACCTATATAATTATAGGTTATAAAAAATTAATTACTACTACTTAATGTATATATTCTAAAACTTTATGGAAATCAATTATATAACTATTCAATGTAAAAGTGTTTAATTGGTAACAATTTTTTTTAGTTTCATATTTATTTAGTAATAATTACAGTGAGAGGCATTCTACAATGGGAGAGGGGGAGGGAGAGATCCTGATGTCATGCCCATATAAATAAAAATGGTCAACATCTCATTTTAAATATAAATATGTTATTAGAAGATAAATACAAATAAAGTCAACACAAAATTTTAAAATATAAATAGAATATATTTATATATATAAATAGTAAACCCAAATACACAAAATAAACAACAAAAAAATCAAATATAAATAAAGAGTGCATGAGTAGAAAAAAGTGTAAGAGCAGAGAAAGAATGCAGAAGAGGAAAATCACAAAATTGAGCATGAAATGTTTTGAAGATTAAAAAACATAAATCCATTTGTATCTTGGTGAGTATGTTGAGATCTGTATATGTAACCCTATCATGCCTTTATTACCAATGATAATGTCATCTCACTTTTACACCACCATCTTGAGCACAAATAGGCTTTCTAACTTGAAATAAATTATTTATAACCTATAAGTTGAAGAAATGAGAAATAAAAAATAATAAATAGACTTCTCTCTTTTTTTATTGACCTCAAAATCACTTTCCCATTAACCTGAACTTTGATTTTTCAAATGAAATCCAATTGATAAATGAAATGCTTTTTTATAATTGTTTTGTATTAAATCCATAAACAATTGTTAATTTTGTTTTGGAAAGTGAATATTATAATTATATATATTTTTTTTAAGATAAGAATTGTAACCAATTCTCATATAATTTAAGAATTAAAAATAAAAATAAAAAATATATATAAATATAAAATAAAATATATCATGATAAAAATTATAGTACCAAGTAAAGAGGCAGTTTTTATACTTACATTTAGTAGATAACTATGTCTATTAATATTAATAACATAATAAATACTTATTATTTAACAACTATCTCTGTTTATACTAACATATTTATCTTAAATAAATCTACATAAAATATGTTGAGAGATATCATTCTTGAGGCATCTATCTTATATTGGATTTGTGACATAAGTGAAATAGGCATCTCGAGAATGATCTCTCTAGATATATTTTACATAAATTTATCTAACATAAGTATCCTAATACTATTATTATTATTTTAAAATTTATATTATTATATTAATATATAATATTATTTTACTATTAAAATTTATTAACGAATCCCTATGAAAATGATTAAGTAAAAAAAATGGAATGACTTACATGGAAACACCAAAAAAGTGGCATCAAGTTGGTATTTATGGTCTATTAATCAGGTTGGTAAACCACCCAAATACAAACTTAGGAAAATAAAATCTATCGTATAATAATATTATAATTTAAAACTTATACATTATAATAATAATTATTTAATTAATTTAATTTTAAATATTTGATATCTAATTTTTTATTTATAATATTAACATTTATTGATTATAAAAAATGGTCAAGATTTATTAAAAAAATCCAAACAAGATAAAAATATTAAACTATTAAATATTATTAATTAATTCTCATAATTATAATTACTTATTTATAAATCTCGTTATCTATATAAAAGGTCTAAAATTTAGAAAAGTAAAGAAAGGAGGTTATATGTATTCAATAATGACTCTTATAAATAATATATAAATAATAAATAGTTAAATTAGAAGATCACAATGAAGTTAATTAAATATGAATTATAATATAGAGGTTTTGAATTATAATATAGTTTAACAAACCATAAATACCAACTAGCTTCCATTTTGGTTTTGTCATCTAGATCATTCTAGTTTTTATGCTTAATTAGTTTTTTTCAAAAAATCTATCAGTAATAAATTTTAATAGTGAAGTGGTAGTAAATATTATTATAATAATATAGAATGTTAAAATAATAATAATTATTACTGATAAATAAAACTTACAATATTTTGTTGCCAGATAGTTAAAATTTTAGAATATATTATTTTATAATGTATAATGTTAAGAATGATATACTATTAAATACTAATTTTTACCATAATAATCATCTAGGTAATATTAATTACTTTATGTTACCCATAGTCATAAGATCTAGTGTTTCAAATATTTTTGTTTATTAATTTATATTTTTGTTATTAGTTAACACATTTTAAAATTAGCAATTAATAATATTTATTAAAATATGAAATCTCAAATTCATAAATTTTTTAAATAGATAAATAAATATTACTTTTATTATCATTTTATTTTTATACTAATGATGGATTATAGAGTATGATTTGAAATATTGATTCAAAAGTGTTTTCTAGTTTAATCTCGAAACATCACCTTTACTATACAAATTATAAAAATAATATTTATATTATTTGTTTGCATTTTATCCATTGTCTACCTAATAATTTTTCTAATCCAAAAAATATTTTTTTGTATTTATTTTAATTGTATCATATTATAAGGCCATATTAAATGTCAAAATGTACTCCAAAATTATTCGTCGTGTTATACATATAAATCATCCATTATTAGTTATGAAGCTTCACTAGCTATTTTTTATTCCTATAAAAAACTATTTTTAATAGATTATCCCATCATTTTAACCTTTTATGAGTCAGTTAATGTAAATCATATATTATTAAAGGGATGAGTATAGTAAATTAGGATAGAAATATGCATTAAATATAGAAACTAATTTGTTATAGAACTGACATAATTTGACCTTTTTAAAAATAAAAATAAATAATACAAACAAGAAATTAGCTAGAAAATTATTGATATGGATGATATGGAGGATAACAGCCAAGGAAGAGGTTGATTTGAGTATCACAAACAAGATCTAGGTTTCAAAGCCCCTCCTAGATAATATCACCCTAATTAGATAGTAGTGTCATGTGGCACTAGTGTCCCTATTTTATTAGTAATGTCCTCTATATATGACTATTTTGAGATTTTGGGTGCATCTATGTCTAGATATATAAGGCTTTTTCTTAGGTACACAAGTTTTGAAACCTTTTATATGGCTTATTTTAACTAATTTTATGAGAAAACCCTAATCTTCCATGTTGTTAGGGCATTTAGTTGATACAAGTAGAAAATTTTGTCTATTAGTGGGGTACGTTGGGCATCCTCAACACCCCACTGTGATGAGAGTTTCCTACATACCAATACTCTAAAGAGGGATCAAGCTTGATGTAGAACGCCCCACCTAAGTGCTGGTGCAAGTGCAAGTAAAACTAGTATGATTATTGAATTAAGTATTTTGAATTTTATTGAGACTATAAATTTGAGTAATCTAAGCTTATGAATGCTATAAATGGTAGTATATAGAGGTAGGGTAGAATAGGGATTAATAACCTTAATTATACACAACTTGTTTTGAGTTTACATATGTAATTTGTATTTGATTTTTGTCTAGTGGTTAGAGGGCTAAAAATCATGTATTTATATTGTTTTGGTGCTTGTGTGGGTGCTAAAAGAGGTCTACGACAACCCTAGGAGGTCTAAGATTTAAAAAGATATCCATTTGTGAAAAAAAGAGGGGAAGGATAGTAATTCCAATATTAGGACACTAACACCATGTGGCATTACTATCCCTATTATGGTGCTAGTATCCAGGTGGTAGAACCTAAGGCATAAGAGGCCAAGATGTAATAATGAAGGTCTAAGGCTGATTTAAGGATGACTAGGGATGTTTGTGGCTTACACAAAGGCTAGATAAGTGTGAAAATAGGCCCTAGGATAGGTCTAGGGATAAGATAGGGATATGTGGTCTCAAGTATAACTCGTAACACTCTAATTCCAATTTTATGTGATTATATTTTTCCCCATTTTATTCTATAAATGCAACAAAGTGAAATGAATAGGATAAAGGAAAAATAAGTGTACTTGAACTTACTATTGACCATTTTTACCATAAGCCCTAATGGGTGAACCCCCTATAATAAAAATATTGTATATGGGATTTTTATAATGTCATAGGGAATTATTTTAGTTCAATTGAATACATTTCATATGTCATTTTATCTTTGGTTAGTCTATCTTGGTCCTAGTGTCATTTGGTATCTTAGGGGTCATTTTAGGGTCATATATGCAATTGACAAATTTTCATGGTGATCAATGTAGTTAGAGCATGGAAAAAAATTTCTTATGCCTCAAGGAATTCATCTGAGCTTTCAAATATCAAGAAGTAGTTCAATAATAAGCTTAGTAAATCTAGACCATCATCAGGACATCATATGGAAACTAGAATGGAACAACTTGCTTGTGCAATTTGTAAATATTCTAAAAAATCCTCATATGACCATTAGACCATGCATGATCAATTTCCTTAGTGTTAATAACATTCTCTATAAGTTTCATATCTTGATGAGTCTTTTATCTTGAGATCTAAGCCTTCCAAATTTAGTTTATTAAGTCTAAGGGGCCAAGATGTCCAAGATGTCATCTAGAAATGAATCAACCATATCATTTTTGCATTTTTTATCTTCACTCAAGAAGCCCTCATGATCTAAAATAATGTATTTTTAGGTATTTTTTCATGCCAAGATTATCCTCTAAAAGTTTTAAGTCTACATGAGCTTTCTAGTTCAAGTTATGAAGATTCAAAATTGAATGAACATAGTAAGACATCCACACAAATGCCAAAATAAAGATAGAGCAAAACAACCCCTTTTGATCTTAAATTTTATGGTTTCATGAATTTCAATGATGGTCATGAAAAAATAATTTTATGAGAGCATAAACATCAAATTTAATCTCATGAAATAGCCATTGATTTTTAAATAGTGGGTCCCAATAGATCTAAAGGTCTATGTTGCATCATATATCTTAATTTGATGGTAAAAATGAGTCAAAAGGTCAAGGAGATTGAGAGGCTATCATGTGACATAAATGCTAAAGCTAATAGACTAACAAAAGGATCTTGAAATAAATACATGTTTGAAATGTGGCATAATCTTGGATAGAGTTGACAAGTCAAGGGTAAGATCAATGACTCATGATCATTTGTACTAATTAGGATCAACTATGCAAGATGGATCAGTATATCAATAGGTTGAGTCAGATATTGATGATCAATAAAATTAAAGGTTGAGAAGCTAGAGGACTTCATGGAGAGTAAACACATGACTAAAGTCAAACTAGGTTAGGATTTTAGGGATCATCGATCTACCATTACAGTGAGATCAAATGCCATGAAGTGGACATAGCCTTATACTCAAGTGATCAAAAACATGAAGGGATTCCATTAAAGCTTAAAATAGACCTTTGGTTTAAATATTTTAAGGTTTTAGTGGTATTTTATGATGTGTTTGATTTATTTAAAGAAGGTTTCATGCATATATGAGTTATCATCTCTTGTAGAGATAGAATGGGTCTATTTGGACCTATTTAGATATATAAAATGGACTATGTAGTCTATAGATTTTCACTAATATAAAGACTATAGGAAAACCAATAGTATAAGATTGGTTTTACATCTATAGTGAACTTCTGAACATGGGGATAGGTTTGAGGATGATCTAGTTGGAATAAGAGCTAGATTTTATAAGGTGTCATGAAGGTATACATGTAGATCGCAACAATTTCATCCCCAAGACTAAACTACATGAAAGAGACCCTTCTCTCCACTTTTACATGATAAGATAAACCATTTATGAGAAACTAACACCAAAAAAAATTTATAATAAAATGATTTGATTATTGTAACTGCATTGATTTCAAAACTTAGCTTCAAACCACTTTATCCCATCATTGTAACCATATGGAGCATGAGTGAGGGAATAGTGAATTATTGCAACTATTTGATATGACCTAGATCAATCAGGAAGTCCCAAAGAATAATAATGGTAGAGGTAGTTATAAAAATGGTTCAAATGAGGTTGAACTAATTTTTATTCCCCTTAATAATTCTCTTTTCTCACTTCCCTCTCTTGAATGCTATAAGTAGCTACAATTTTGGCCTTTGTAAAGGACCACACCATGTATGGAAAAGCCTTGTTATAATGATGTCATATTTTTATTTAAAAATTAATGCAAGTTTCTTCCTAAGTTTTGAACAATTTTATAATTCTAAAAGTGATGTATGGTAATGAGAAGTGATAACTCTCTATCCTTCCTTCCCTTAACCTTTCATTTTTAAGCAAGAGTTCTTAGTCTACCATGACATATAGAGTGTATTCTAATGTGTATAGCTTTTTCAAGTGTAAAAATTATCCTTGGAGCATGAAATCTACCCTCTATTTCATTTGACTTGTATTTCTACTCACATCTCACCTCTATATTGAAATGCTCATGTAAGAACCCATTAAGACATAGAGACTAGTTTTCATGCCTTATTCCATCATAGTATAAATATGATGGTCATGTGGAAGACATTTTGGTGCATCACCTCCTTTAGAGTAGGTCCAATTTATGAATTATCTAACTCTCTTCCCCATAAGTAATCAGTAGTTTAATTGATAAGAATTGCATGACATATTCAAGGAGCTAGCCCTTAAATCTAGAGGCTCATCTCCAATATAAGTATGCCAAAATACATGGAGATGTTCCCATGTTTCCAAAATATGGAATATTATTAAACACCCTCTTCTAGGGTGTGAGATTCAATGAAAATAGTTCTGGTAAGCCTAGTGGGACCCATTATCTTCAAGATAATTTGTCAAGGTGAATGTTGGTCTTGATAACATCAGCTTTAAATTGGTTTTCTACTTAGAATTTAGTGACTCATTTATGGTAAATATAGCTCAAGACCATTTGTTTTGTTATTAGCATGCCCTCATAATTCATGGTTTTTAATAGGTCATCCTCTACTAGAACATCTAATCCTATTGACCCACCCATTCAACCTAAAATTCCTCTTCCACTTTAATATCCACAGCCTAATCTACCTTTTGAAGAATGAAAAGATTTTTATAGGAAGGCAAAGGTTATAGAGGTTGAATAAGTTGAATAATAAGACATGGATAGACCTCCTACTTTCCCTTCCTTCAATACTAATAATCTAATTCAACTTTATGCATATGATGGCATTCCTCATAATGCCATGATTGATGTGCTCACATTCAATGGTGAGAGTCATGTCACACCTAGTGAACACATTAGAGATGTTCCTAACTTTTTAAATTTACACAATATTGTTTGAGAGAACATTTCCTTTCTAATCCTTTCCATATACCTTAAAGGAAAGGATCTTTACTGGTATACGACACTAGAAGGTGGATGCATCACAACATGGGATGATTTGGAGTGGTGTTGACTTCTAGATTTGGAAATTAAAGTGACCATGCTTCTCTCATACATCATCTCAAAATGATAAAAAGAAGGTCCAAAGAAATATTGTATGACTTCAATGAAAGGTTTTATAATACTTGGCATAGATTGCCTCCTCCCTTGAGATGAACTACTAACTTTGTGTTCCATACTTAAAATCCATTAGGACTAAAATTGCTATCATGCTTCAATCTATGGGATATTCCACTCTCACTGAAGCATATGATCTTGTTATAAAAGGTGAAAATAGTCTCATCCAAGCTATATTATTTCCTAATAAGGTGTATATGCCTCATTTGCTTCATACTTCTACTATTAATCTAGATGTGTCTTAAGTTCCTAATTCCAATACCAAAACTAAGGTGGCTCCTAGGAAAGCATAAAATAATGTTGATTGGAAAGCAAAGTTCCTAGCCTTAGAGGCTCAAAATAGGCAAGATAATATGAAACAAGGTGCCTATTAGAATCCTTACCACTATCAATAATAGTATGGGTAACCATATGGAAAATTAGGATGCCAATGGAAGCCTTATCCCAATAGGCCTTCTAATGCATAAAATCCTAACTTTGTCACTAATGCAAGGGAGATGGTATCAATCATAGTAATTTGGTGTAGGGATAATATCGATAGCAAGACCAATTCATGGATAATAATGAGAATGGAGATCAATATATGGTGGGTTAAGGAGTAGTTACTCCCCTCCTATCAAATCAAGATGAGGTGATGATACACGTTAATGAGGATTGGCAACCTCAAGGAGAGATCTTCACCAATTTCCTAGTTGAAGAAAATTTTGTGATAAATCAAGGAGCCTCTACCATAGATAATATAAATAATAAGAGAAATTATCTACAAGGTGGTAGTGTCATTCCCAAAGGCTCATCCAATCCTATTATAAGGTAATAAGACATAGTTGTAAGTGTGATAGTTCCAAAAACTTTTGCATCTCCATCATGTCAAAATATGGTAAGGTCTACTCATATTCCTCAAGTTCCAAGTAATTATCTACTTACAAGATCACAAGATAAAGTAGGTATGGATTATTTAAACAATGTATATTATTTTAAGAGCAATTAAACATCTATTTCTATTTGGGATGTTCTTATATGCCTGGTAAAAAAAAATTCCTACAAAAGCAGTTAGCTAATATCCCTACTAGTGTATCACTCTCAAATCAAAGTCATGGCCATTTTTATCTTGAAAATTATCTTAGTACCATTATTGAAAAATCCACTAGGTTTGAGAAACCTCCACCATTTCACCTCACCCTCATTATAGGTGATAAGTCGGTACACAATTGCATAGTCAATAGTGGAACATCTAATTATGTCATGCCCAAAGTTGTAGATGATAAGCTAGGCATAAAATATGAGACAAAAATTAAATGGGTCCTTAAATTATATGGTACACCTACCAATATATTTATACTAATAAAAGTCTTGAAGGTTTTCTCGCACAATTGTCCTAGTTTTCCTATCTTGCAAGACATAGTTGTGGTTGATCTCCTAGCCCACTTTGCAATCTACCTATCAAGAGACTTCACATCTAAGATAGGTGGTTATCTCTCATCTTAATGGTATTTATTTTCCTTTATAAAAATTTACAGGGACAAGGTGACAACTAGGACACAACCCCTTGCAAGATTTCATATTGAACCTTACATTGAGATAAGTTCTAATATGAATTATGTTGTTTATGAAGAACAAGATTCTATTCTAGATGATGGAACTTCCTTCAAGATTGAGGTCATTGAAAATTTGTTTCTTGATGAATATGGTACTAAAAATTATAATCATTATCCTTATTCTCTCATGGAGGAAATTGATCTAGTAGTATATTGTATATATGAAGGAGTACTGACACCTCTACTTGACTAGGAAGAAGGTGAAGATGATGAGTTATAGAAGATGTATTTTGATGGTTCAATAATTAAATTTGCTGTAGGGTATAGTGTTATGTTTTTCTCCTCATATAAAAAAATTATTATTCTTCATACAAATTTCATTTTAATTTTAATTTTAATGTGACTAAGTATGAAGGTTTAATTCATGGTCTTCAATAGGCAAGGATTAAAGGAATCAAGAGCTTGTAGGTGTATGGATATAGTGAATTGGTTGTGCATTAGGTGAGGAATGTTGTTTCTACCAAGAAACCTTTTATTAAGTCATACAAGCATATGGTATGATATTTTCTTGAAGACTTTAATGCATTCAATATATAATCAGTCCCAAGGGAGCAAAATAGTCATAGTAATAGACTAGCTGACATATGAGCTTAATTTTATACTACAACTACCATGAATGAGGAGGGAAAATAGTTTCATATTAAGGTCATTATTAGACCTTATGTACCTTATAATGAAGTGTCTTGGAATTTTTTTGACAATGACAAACACATTATAGTTACTTGCAAAATGAGGTTGAATTTTCTTTAAGGAATCAAAGGAGGCTCCAAGAATAATTGGGTGATTAGATTATGTAACTAAAAACTAATAATATACCTAAGGGTTTGGTGACCTTAGAAATTATATTTAATGATAATGATCAAAGTAATAAGGATAAAGTGAGTATGTCTACAAAAGAGGAGAATTATGAAGGAGTCCTGATATTCAAGGACAAACTCCTAAAGTTAGGCAAGCTATGTTCTACATTGGAGAAGAAAGAATTCATTGAGATGTGTAAAGAGTTTCATGATATCTTTACCTGGGAATATAAGGACCTAAAATTATTTTATCCTATCCTAGCACAGCATACCATTGAGTTAGAACTTAGAGTTAAAATAGTTCGACATAAGTAAAGACCCATCAACCCCAAGGTTGAGTAACTTATGATGTTAGAGCTTAACAAACTCCTTGAATATGAGATAATATTTCCCATCAAGAATTTAACATGGGTAGATAACCTCGTCCTTATTATAAATAATAATATGGAGATAAGACTTTGTGTGGAATTTAGGGATCTTAATAAAGTGTCATTTAAAGATCACTATCCTCTACCCTCAATGGAGCAGATTTTGCAAATGGTTTTAGGTTCTCAATATTTTTATATTTTAAATGGATATTTACGCTATAATCAAATTTTATTTAGTGAGGAAGATTAGTTTAAGACATCCTTTTCTACTAAATTAGGGACTTTTGCTTATAGGAATATGCCTTTTGGCCTATCCAATGCTAATGGACATGAATTTCAAAGGTTTGATCAATGAGATGTTATTGGTTTATCTAGATGATATAACAATGTTTTATAAAGATTTTAATGAACACATGCAACACTTAAGTCAAGTGTTTAAAATATTCAGGCAATATGGAGTATCTCTTAATCCAAAGAAGTGCATCTTTGTTATTTATGAAGGTAAGCTCTTAGGGTATATTGTTTCCAAAGATGGTTTTCCTATTGATCCTAAGAGAATAGAGGTTATTATAGGCTTATCATGTCCATTTCATAAGAAAGGTCTTCAAAGTTTCTTAGTAAATATAAATTTTATAAGGTGGTTCATACCTAGTTTTGCATCTTTAGTGAAACCTAACAAAACTATGCTTAGGAAGAACCAAGTCTTTTCTTGGACCAAAGAGGGTAAGAGTAGTTTTGAAGCCATAAAGAAAGAAATTTTAGAAGCTCCTACTCTTGTGAATCCTAATTTTACTTGAATTTATGTTGTATTCATTTTCTAACCTTGATACTATCTCAACCATGTTGATGCAAAATAATGATGAGGGTGTAGAGCAACCTATAGCATTCTTTAGTCAAGGTTTAGAAGATTATGAAGTAAAGTACACCTTTTTAGAGGAAAAATTCCTTTATATTGTAAGGGGACTTAATAAGTTTAGACATATGGTTTCAAATAATAGGATTCATGTTATGGTCTCTCATCCTAGCACCAAAGAGTTTCTTTTGAGCAAATATCTTAGTGAAAGGATGGCATGGTGGATCTCTAAGGTAATGGAGTATGATGTTGATATCAAAGTGAAAAAATTGGTAAGGGGTAAAGGCCTTTGTGAAAATATATCTTTAGATATTCATGAGTTAAAGGAAGAGGTTGTAGTCAATCATGATTTCACCCAACTAGCTGGTTCATTGCCTCTACAAAGCTAGACACAGGATATGATTAGACTTATATAAAATGGCGAGTATCCTAATAATATGAGTAAATTATGCAGAAGATATTTTAAATTACATTATATTCCCTTTTGTCTTGTGGATGGTGTTATTTTTAGGAGGGAAATCAATGGTATGTTATTGAGATGTATTGATAATGATAAATTTGGAGTGTTGCTTGAGAATTTCCATGATGGGACAATAAGAGGTCATTTAACTTCAAGAACCACAATTGCCAAGATCATGAGGCCTAGCTATTATTGGCCTAGCCTTTTGAAATATTTCCATGCTTGGGTAAGAAGGTGTGGATAATGTGCTTTCTTTATAGGAAAATATAAGCTTGTATCTCTCCATTTGAATCCTATCCAATTTGATCAAACTTTCATTTAGTGGGGTCCTAATTTCATTGGCATAATAAATCCTCTATCAAGTGCTAGTCATAAATGGATACTCATAATAGTTGACTATTTTATAAGATGGGTTGAGGTAGTAGCATTGAAGGAAGCTAATGATAATTCTATCTTGGAGTTCTATGAGAGCATAATAACAAGGCTTGACACTCTTATTATTATTTTAGATAATGCTCTAGATTTTATGGGTGCTAAGATAGCTAATTGGGCAATAGTAATGGCATATTATTGAACACTTCATCCAAATATTACCCTCAAGGTAATGGGTTGGCTGAATCTACCAACAAAAATTTCATGATAATCATCAAGAGAACCTTAGAGCATAATCAAAGATCCTAGCACACCAAATTGAAGATGGCCTTATGGTCTGATAGGATAACTCCCAAGAGGTCAATAGGGAATTTCCCTTTTTTGATTGTTTATGGAAGAATATAAGTTGTTTATATCTTAATATCTATCTACATTAGAGTTAGCACATCAAATAGATTTGCATGAGAACACTCTAATGGAGGTGATATTGACAGAATTAATGGAGTTGCAACAAACTAGAGATAAAGCTCATCAAGCTATGGAGCATTACCAAATACTAATGAAGAGGTCTTTTTACAAGAAGGTAATTCCAAGATCATTTCATGAAGGTGACATAGTATTTAAATAGGATGAAGAAAGATCAAAACCAAGGAGACATACTAATTTTGATACCCTATAGAGTAGACCATATATCATCAAGTACAAATAAAGTAACTCTTTTTAGTTAGCAAGGATGAATGGAGAGGAAATGCATATCCCTGTGAATGGGATACATTTAAAACCTTTCTATTAAGAAATGATGGCCAATTTTTTAAATATTAGATTAGATGTGTGTTTCAATTCTTATTGTGTTGTGTTCTAATAAGTTCTCTTTAAGCATAAGTGTGTTTTTACTTACCTCCTTGCTTGTGTTTTATTCATATTGGTTTTTTGTGTTTTGTGTGTTGTTCAAGGTAATTTCTATGTCAACCCTAATATACAAGTGACTCCATATCCCAATGGATAATAAAAGGCAACCAGTCATGGAATATCAACCATGTCACCCTTGGGAAATCACCTAAGATGTTGACCATTTTTATCATAGGCCAAAATGGCTAAACCCATTATAAATAGAATCTTGTATAGGGGATTTTCATAATGTCATAGGGCATGATTGTATTTTAATTTATGACATTTCATTTAAAATTCTATATTTGGTTAGTCTAGTTTGGTCTTGGTGTCATTTGGTGTCTTAGGGGTCATTTTAGGGTTATATATGTAAGTGGTAGGTATTCATGGTGATTAATGTAGTTAGAGCATGGAACATGTTTGATTATACCTTAAAGAATTCATCTGAGCTTTCAAATATTAATGAGTAGTTCAAGAACAAGATTTATAAATCTAGACCATCATTAGGACATCACATGGAAACTAGAATGGAACATCTTACTTGTGAAATTTGTAAATATGCTCATAAATCTTTACATGACCATCAAACGATGCACAATAAATGTGTTTCATTCCAAGAACATTCTTTACAATTTTCATATATTGATGAGTCTTCTATCTTGATATCTAAGCCTTCAATGTTTAGCTTTCCAAGTCTAAGGGGACATGTCATCTAGGACGTCATCCATATATGAGCAAACTAACTCATTTGTGTATTTTTTATCTTCAATCAAGAAGCCCCTAGAAGTTAACATAATATAGTGCTAGGTAGTTTTTCATGAAAATATCATCCTTTGAAAGTTTTAAGTCCATATGAGATTTTTGGCTCAAGTTATGAAGCTTTAAAGTTTAACCAACATAGTAATACATCCATGCAAATGTCAAAATAAATCTCAAGAAAAATAACCCTTGTGAGCTTAAATTTGATGGTTGTGAAAATGTCAATGATGGTCATGTTAATTTCATTTTATTAGAGCATGAATGTCAAATTTAATCTCAATAAATATCTATTAGTTTTTAAATAGTAGGTCCCAATAGATCTAATGATATGTATTACATTATACATCTTGATCTAATGGTGCAAGATGAGTTAAAAGTTTAAGGAGGTCAAGAGGTCACCACATGGAACAAACACTAAAACTAATAGACTGATAGTAGGATCTTGAAATCAATGCATGTTTAACATGTGGCACAATCTTGGAAAGAGTTGACAAGTGAAGGATAAGATCAATTACTCACAATCATTCATATTGATCAATAGGAATAGTGAAATATGGGTCAATATGTCAATAGGTTGAGTAAAATATTGACAAATAATGAAATTAAAGGCTAAGAAGCTAGAGGAATTCATGGAGATAAAAAACATGACCAAAGTTGAACCAAGGCAAGCTTTTAGGGATCATAAATTTTCCATTAGAGCTTGATCAAATGACATGAAGTACACATAGCCTTGTAGTCAAGTGATTAAGAACATGAAGGCATGCCATTAAAGCTTAGAATAGACCTTTGGTTCAAATATTTGAAGGTTAAAGTGTTATTTTATGATGTTTTTTTATTTATTTAAAGAAGAGTCCATGCATATATGAGTTCTTGACTCTTAAAAAGATATAATAGATTTATTTTGACCTATTGGATCCAAAAAAGGGATTATGCAATTTTTGGGTCTACACCAATATAAATATTATAGGAAAGTCAATAGCTTAAGATTGGTTTTCCATCTATAGTGAACCTATAAACATGGGGATAGGTTTGAGCATGATCTAGTTTGAATAATATCTATCTTTTGTAAGGATACCATGAAGTCATACATGTAGACCCCAATAGTTTCATCCCTAAGACCAAAATAAATGAAAGGGACCCTTCTCTCCACTTTTTCATGCCAAGATAAACAAGTTAGGAGTAGTTAACACTAGGAAAAATTAATAATAGATGGATCTAATTGATGTAACTGCATTGATGCCAAAAATTATCTCAAAACCACTTGATCCCATCATTGCAATTGTATGAATCATGAATGAAGTAATAGTGAACTATTACAACTACTTGAGATGACTTGGATCAATCAAGAAGTCCCAAAAAAGAATACAAGTAGAGAAATTTGTAACTAAGTTTCAAATGAGGTTGAACTCATTTTGATTCCCATTGGGAATTATCTTTTCCTTATTCTCTATCTCAAATGCTATAATTAGATACCATTTTGGCCTTTATAAAGGACCACACCATGTATGGTGAAGCTCTATTGTATTAATGTCATATTTTACTTTTGAACATTAATGCAAGTTTGTTTCTAAGTTTTGAACAATTATCGAAGTCTACAAGTGATTTATGTTAATGAGAAGTGATAACTCTCTATCTTTTCTCCCCTTATCCTTTCATTTTTGAGCAAGATTTCCTAGTGTAATAGGTCATATAGAGTGTAGTCTAGTGTGTAAAGTTTTCCAAGTGTAAAAATTATCCATGGAGTGTGTAATATTCCCTCTAGTTCATTTTCCTTGTGTTATTACTCACATCTCACCTCTATATTTAAATTCTCATGTTAGAACACATTAAGACTTAGAGAATAGTTTATATTCTTTGTTTCATCATGGTATAAATATTATGGTCATGTGGAAGACATTTTGGTGCATAACCTCTTTTAGAGTAGGTTCATTTTATGCATTATATAACTCTTTCCCCCATAAGTAAGCACTAGTTTAAGTGATAATCATTGTATTACATATTCAGGGAGCTAACCCTTAAATTTAGAGGCTCATTTTCACTATAGGCATGCTCACATACCTAGAGATGTTCCCATGTTGCCCAAATCTGAAAGAGGCTTGAACACCCTCTTCTAGGGTGTAAGATTTGGTGAAAACACTTACTTAAGAGGTGAAGCTCATAAATATAGATATGAATATGTGAATTACACTTCATTACATATGTTACAAGTACAAAAGTGAATAGATTAGTTATTACTTAAGAGATATCAAAAGTAAAGACAAAACTAATTAAAAAAGAGTAAAGGCATAAAAGAGAGGAAATAAATGAATACACCTCATTGGGTACACAAACCAATGCATAAACCTAGTGATACCCTATGTATGTGCATGTATATATTGATCAATTGGTGAATGACTTGGACTAATAAGATGTCTTTCTCAATACTCATGTGTGGGTGGATGAAGGACTTAATCTATTTTTAACTCCATGATTGCGTACCCCTACTTGGTGGATCATGACCTATGAATAGCTTGGATTGAACTAATGGTATGTCCAACCCTCTCATGTAGGTATCTCAAGAAATCAAATATATTATGAATCCATAATTTCCTACCTATGTGTAGTAGATTCATATGAAAATAAAATTACATGATATAATTGGAAATGTCTAACTAGAAATATCTAATTAGAGATGTTAGCTCTATGACCACTCAGGTATATCAGGCAACTCTGAGACACTCAAAAATGCTAACCACTATAGATGGAGTAAGGAATTAAATTGGTGTACAACCTATAATATGATTTATTATGTATATAATGTAGAGAATTACATGGAATTTTCCATTTCATCTGATCAACTGGTGTATAAGTAAGCATACATAAACAATGTGACATGTACATGTTCCCAAATATGATATCTAAGCATATTAATTATGGACCAAGTTATGATAATTTGTATTTGAGTATCTAAACTAAAAATGAGAATGATCATGCTATAAACAATCCCCAAATTTTAGTAAACTAGTATGAATTTGAGCTAAACTAAGCAAAAATTCATAAATTTATAATTAAACCTATGCAAACCTAGACTGTAATTATTGTATGTTTCTGGCCAATCTAATTTTTTATAAAACTAAGGATAATGGAAAATAGTGTCATATCTTGTATAGTAGTTTGATGTGGTACTACTGTCCAAATTTGGGTGCTATTATCTCACTATTCTCTATTGATCTCTATGTCACTATTTTCCACTGTGTTTACTCGAGTCTAAATTTGGAATCTAAGACTATGTGATAAAATTGTATTGTGAGTGCATTATGGAAGCCTAATCTCTATGAAAAATCCCTATGAATTCCCCCTCTTTTGAGGGGAGTTGTTAAACCTATTCAATAATTGTCCTCAAAATAAAAATCTCTACAAAATGTGTGTTAGATATAGCATATGTGATATTTGTGTAATAATCCAATATAATGTGCATACATAACATCAAAATTCATTATGATCTTATCATAAGTTTTTGATGTGATGTGTATGGTATGTCTAACATTTACAAGGTTATTAATATAGATATATCAATGTATGTAACATCAAATCTAGGTAAAAATTAAGTATATACCTAGGGGGATGGGGCATGATGTCCATCATGACACCCAAGTAGGGAAGGGAGATACATCAGGTGTCCCATGGTATCTAAAATTGGAGTGTGTAAAAAATAAGAGACAAGTGTCATGGCCATGAAACATATAATAAATCATACATACAACATTCATGAGGCATGTAAAGTAGGCCAAGGGTCCATAATACAAGGGACATGAGCACATGTCACTAAATATAAGAAAGTAAGACATACAAGGACATGTTTAAATGTCCAAATACATAAATAGAAACTAAGTTAGCTTAGATCCATATATAAGGACATGTTAAAATGTCTGCATATACAATCAAGAAGGAACATAAAATACATGGGCATATGGATCAATGGAATATTCAAAAAACATATAATAAATCATACATACAACATGCATGAGGCATGTAAAGTAGGCCAAGGGGACACAATACAAGGTACATGAGCACATGTCACTAAATCTAAGAGATTAAGACATATAAGGAAATGTTTAAATGTCCACATACACAAATAAAAACCAAGTTAGCTTAGAGCCATATATAAAGACATGTTAAAATGTCTGCATATGCAATCAAGAAGGCACATAAAAAGACAAGTGCATATGGCTCAATGGCATATTCAAATTCCATTGAATATAAAAATCATAGAGACATAATCAAGTTTAAATTAGGAAAGCTATAAATGAAAGTATGTATGAACATGTAATAAAAATATATGTAAGATCCAATATATATATATAAATATATATATAAATATATATATATATATATATATATATATATATATATATATATATATATATATATATATATATATATATATATATATATATATATTGAATCTAAATTAGTAATATCCAAAAAAATAATCTGAGTACATGTAACATGATCAATATCATGATATAACAATGCTAAAATGTGATGTAAAGTGTAGAAAAATGCAACTTGGTAATTGAAACTATATATAGGGTGCTACCAAATGGGTGAATGTGTCAAATGGAAAACCTATGTACCTATGTAGATGCCCTTAGTGGGTAGATAATAGTGAATGTGGATTGGTGTAGTGGACTTGAGTCATGTATCAATCTACAATCACTCAAAAAGAATAAGTAAATCATGTATGTATGATAAAAATGACTAGATTAAGATAAGTATAATATGTAGTGTCTAGAAAATATAAGAAGCGTAAACATAACAATACATACAATTTATAATTTTGAGTTTTTCGAATAAATATTTGAATGTTTTTATTTTTTTGAAATATTATATTATTTTTGTATTTGTTGTATATAAGCTATGTACAAGAAACATGAAAATGAAACTATATATAAGGAACAAGAGATAAAGAAAGTATCTACAAGAAGGGATGAAAAATACTAATTGATGAGTCTCATGGGAGACTCATTATTAATGTGGCCTATGTCAAATAATGTAAAAATGATCATGTGTGCTATATGGAAAGGTAATTATAGTCTTAGAACTTGTAATAAGTGATCTATATCTAGCACTAATTATGAATTAGTGCTAGGAATCTATGAAACTGACTATGGCATCCTATGAACTATAGGGGTATTAAGGACTCATCTGGTAGAAGACATTTTAGCTAGCATAGGTGAGCTATGATGATAACCTTAAAAAATCAATAATACTATTCTTAGAAGGAATTGAGTAGAGGGAGGCCCTCTAGAATATGTAACATACATGTAATGCAATGGTATATGTGGGGGGGGGGTATGCATACATGTAAATACTATAGGAGTAGACATCACCTACACATGAGGCTCCACTAAACCCTATGGTGTATTGATAAGAACTATGCTCATATTTATAAACTAATAAAATTATTATAACTAGTAACTGCCTATGGAATAGGTACATGATACTGATATGAAATACCCTCAATTATTATCACCTAATTTTCATGTATATAATTTAGGCATCTATGCATGGTGGATGAGATGGCTCATAACTACTATATCCATGGCTTACCCAATAACATGTCAAATGTGCATGCACTAGGTACTTATTTTAACCTTTTAGGGTTAATTATGTAAATCTTATGTTTGATTAAGGGGCTGAGTAGTCTAGATCAATGAAATAATATGCATAAAATAAACACTAATTTATTATATATTTTGAATATATTATTCTAAAAATATTAATGGATATGTGTAAATAAAGACTTATCTAGAAAACCCCTGATATAAAAGATCCTAGTGTTGGAAACTAAGATATGAATAGCTCTTTGTTTTATCAATTAGATCCCTATATCATAACCCCTCTTAGACAATATATCTACATTTGGATATTAGTGCCAAATGGCTCTAATGTCTTGATAATGGTGATATTTTCCTTTATGTATGACTACTCCAATATTCTAGGTTCACTTTCATGTGTGTTTATGGATTCTATTCCTACATGCATGAAGTTTAAAAATTTGTATTATGCTTATAATAGATGATTTATGATGCAAACTCTAATCCTTTTTATAAGTAAGGCTTGAGATGAAAAGTGTGTTTATTGGTAGGATATGCTAGACATCCTCAACACCACACTATGAAGAGAGTTTTTTTACATACCAATACTCTAAGGAGGGATCAATCCTAAAATAGGTTTCTCCACCTAAGTGCTAGTTCAAGTGAAATTTATGCTCGAATGATAGTGGTATTGAAATCATTGAGTGTGCTTGAGATTGGAAATATGGAAAATTTGAGCTTAGGTAGTTGTAGATGGTAGTATGGTATAATAGGGATTAATAACCTTGATTTTGATCAACTTGTTTCATGTTTGAATAGGTATTTTTCATTTAATCTCCATCTAGTGGATAGAGGTCTAAAAGTCATGAATTTATAGTGTTCAGTAGCTCATATGGAC
Organism: Torreya grandis; assembly: GCA_037957365.1. Classification (NCBI taxonomy): domain Eukaryota; kingdom Viridiplantae; phylum Streptophyta; class Pinopsida; order Cupressales; family Taxaceae; genus Torreya; species Torreya grandis. Next base: position 64,768 of record JARHVA010010844.1, read on the forward strand.
AATAAAAGATGCTTAGGATGAATTTATGAGGGTTTTAACTTTGAGAATATATTAATTTGTAAAATATAATGTAAAATACATTAACACCATGTAGATATAGTGTACCTAATGTGGTACTAATGTCTAGTTGGCAAACTGCTAGGCATGAATGGCCAAGATTAGGAAATGAGGGTTTGAGACTACATTTAAGCTAACTAGGGACGCCTATGCTTTTCACAAAAGCTAAAAAAGTGTGATAATAGGCTCTAGGATAGGTCTAGGGATAATCAAGGAATATTTAGTCTCAAGTATCACTCTTATCACTCAAGTACCACTTTTAAGTGATTACAATACTACCAAGAATCTAGTGGCCACATGTGCTAGTCCACAATGTAGTGGAAATATATTCTCCTTGATGGAGATCTAAACATGGCCAATAAATCCATAAATAACTATTTATATAGGAGATATATATTTCTCTAAATACCCTAAATGTTGTATAATTTTGATAGTGCACATGTTAATACTCTATCTACCATCCACCATAACACTCTAAATAGGATGATGATCTATGTAATCATGTATAAAGAGTGCATATAAATATAAATAATCATCAATAATCTCCTAATATATGAAAGTAATGAATGTTTTGGCTATAAATGTAGTATGGTATACACCAATGATATTGTATATTGGGTGTTTATCCTTTATATTACTATGATATTATGCTAATGGTGGATGTGAATGATATGTGTAGTGAACACCTAAAGCTCACCCTCCCTTATTTACTATGTGATTTGGGAAAAAATCTAAGAATATTTTAAATGACTTAGCTTCTATTTGTTTAACTTTGGGTGCTTTTGTGGGTGCACCCTCACCAATAATGTTAACCTCTATCAAATCTTATATTTTATGTTTCAAGTTGATGTATTGGTTTGTTTTATGGCTTGGTGCCCTCTGATATTCAAAGAATGCATTATAATCATAGTTTTTTGGAAGAGGCCATGTCATATGAACCTATTTGATGAGAGGGAGAGATATGACATTGCATTCTAAGAGCTGCTATAAAACACATGTTGGTGATCCTATAAGGTTGGTGAAAACTCTACATGGAGGAGTTGATAAAACTAAAAGAGGAAATGGCTCTAAAGTTTCATTAACTATGGACTTTAGATCAATATTGTGTTTTATGACTATTAATTTGTATGGAGGCTTACTATAAGTCTCAATAGTTGACTATGATCCATTAGATTATTTTTGTTTGTCTATAGAGAGAATCTTGACTTCTCTTTGTTTCACTATGTGGCATAAATTTGTGAAGGTTGGAAAATTCTTGAACAAGATAACTTCATCGAATGCTATTAGTACGCTCTATTTGAATATATTTAGGAGCTGTTTATCTACCATGGGGCTAGTCAACTTGGCTAATATAGTCTTATGACATAATAAATATTATATAATAGGCTCATTTGATTTTTGTTTAGATTATGATACTTGAGCATATGAGATATTATCATAGATGTTTATTAATAAGTGTGATAAAAACATATCTATAAATGGATTAAATGTCTTGATAGACTAATTTGGTAGATCATAGAGCTAGTATAAGGTATAATCCTTTATACTACATGAGAACAACTTGGTGAGGAGTCAATTTTAGACATGTAGTCCAAACATTCTATGTGGAAATATCATATATGGTACTCTAGGTCATCCTTACTATCATACAATGTAATTTGAGGTTTCGAAAATATAGATGGTAAAGGATTTGTTGCTATGTGATGTGACAAAGGTGTATGCAAAATAACATGAGAATTTAAGGCATGTGATGGCCTAGGGGCTCCCTACTCAAGATGTAACACCTTAGCTTGTAGAGTATGAACCTCCTACATAAGGGTTTGTATATTTAGAGAGGAATAACTAACCATAAGAGGTGTATTTGTCACTAAAATTTATTGAGTTACATTGGTTGTTATGCTAGATAAGTTGGCCCCAATGTAGGTGTAATAATGTTATTATCTTGGGGAGTACAATAGTGACAATTATTTAATGTTATGATCTCGGGGAGTATCACTAATATTAGGACACTATCACCATGTGGAATAATTATTCCTATTATGGTTCTAGTGTCAAAGTGGCATAACCCAAGGCACAAAGGGCCAAGATACAAGAATGAGGGTTTAAGACTACTTTAGGGATGACTAGGGATGCCTATGGCCTACATGAAGGCTAGATAAGTGTAAAATAGGCCCTAAGATAGGTCTAAGGCTAATCTAGGGATAGGTGGTCTCAAATAACACTATTAACACTCAAGTGTCACTCTTACATGATTACACCCACTAATATGATCTATTTTTATTATAAGTTTATAAAATAGTAGTGGATAATTTCCCATAGATATCTGTTATCTAAATTTCATGTGGTGATGTTAATGTTGATGTGAAATATAATATTTGGAACATATTATATGGATTCATGAGACTTTAGCTGTATCTAATGCTACACAAGGATGAATACTAATGTGAAATAATTTTATTATGTATTAAAATCACTCAAATCTTAAATTCAATGTATATCAATAGTTTATGCATATAAATCATACATATAACACCAATATTTCCTAAACTATCTCTTTTTTCATATATTAATACTCATTACAAGACCACATATACTCTTTATGACTATTCTTCCACTCTCTCTATTTTATTCTCACTTTATAGCTTCTTTTATCACACTCATATACTCACTATTATCTATACTATCATAGTATACTATTATCATAGTATATGCATGATTATTCATAGTTATCTTACATATTACAATGTTTCAGTATCAATATAGATTTGGTACCTCTATATAACATGTGGACATGTATCATCTTCAAGAAACCCATTTTTGGTGCTGTGTAATTTTGTGTGATGATGCACAATACAAAAAGGTAAACTTACTCATTATTATGTTGAATACTCTTGACAAAACTTACCTTATATTTTACCTCTTTCACTATCCAATTTGTAAATCATTTTCCAATTCAAAACTTTCAAGTGCATTTTGTTACCATGACCTTCACCAATATTTATTTTTATTTATCATTTAAATATTCCAACTTGTGCCCTTTATACGTTTAGGTGGTAATGATCCAATAATCCAAACTTGAAAAATGTTTGTGGAACTTGTTTCCACCACTTATATAGTATAATTTTCTAGAATTATTTCCAATATAGCTTTATGCTTACTATTTTTTTTGATTATGTAGAAACATGACTTGTTTTATATGGTCAAAACCTCTCTTATTTACACCATAAATCTCATCAATGAGTTGGTAGTTAAATTTTTCATGAATATGTGTGTTACATGTCATTCACCACTTTATTTTGACCCTTTTAGCCTTTTATATGAATGAAAAATTCCTCATATTTTTCCCTCTTGAGACACATCACAAAAAATGATAAACAAATTTCACCATCTTGCACATGTATTTCTTATATGTATGACCATTTTTTAATAGTATATGAACCAAAGTCCTCAATATGACTCTTATGTAATTTTTTTTACAAATTTTGAATCTATGTGGCCATAATTTAAATGTGATTCTAATTAAAGGCACTCATCATATTGTATAAATTACATGTCACTTCCATATAAAGTCCATTATCTAATGCTTCACGTTCACCAACAAAATACTTCATTCCTAGTTATCTCTTGAACACTAGTAAGAACCCTCCAAAAAATCACTATTCATGTTACAGTTGATGTATCTCATAAGATTATTTTAGAGAATTATCTCAAAACATACATCATATGGGTGCATAATTTAAATTTTACCTTTTTAAATCTCCTTCAAAATATAAATAATCAGTTTTCCAAACTCATGAATGCAAAAATCCATCAAGAATGTATTTTTAACCTATTTTAAGTCTAATACAATTTGAGTTGGGAAAAATTATTATACTAGTTTTTATAGGATCTAAAAAAATCAAGGAAAATTGACTCAAATTTAAATCTATAGATTTCACCCCTTTTGTGTGTCAACTGATCTCACACTTGTGGATGTTATTCTTTGCATCCTCTATTTCATGACACTCTAGTAGATTCATCAACATTTTGTAAAATTGTTTAATCTTCTAAATAGACTAATGTGTTTTTACCCACTCCTTATGGTAGTGTTTCTCATTCCTCAAACTATTTATCCTATATTACCTTGTGTGTAAATTTTTGCATTTACTCAAGCAACATAACCTATAACTAATGGACCTTGTGCACCAATCCCTCATTTTTGAGTGCTCATATTCATAAATTTATGTAAAATTTAATCAAATGGAATCTATTGATATAATTTTTTTAACATAATTAAATATCTATAATCACATTATCTAAATATAAAGTTCAAAAAAAAAAAAAAGACATGCATAAGCATTGGCAATATGAAAACATATAACTGATATTCTTCTAATTTATGCATCAATCTCTACTTCCTTTTGGATTCATAAATTTCATCAAAAATGGACTTTCCACCTAGGGACCTCACACTACCCAACAACTCTTCTATAATGGAGAAATTTTATTCTATTTGTAAACTAATCATGTTCCCTCCCTATACTATGTAGGCCCTCATAGCATTCAAATGAATTTCCCCCTTCCCCATGGAGTCTATAATTTTTATTTTATCCTCACTTTTAAAAACAATTTCGATACTCCCATTCATATAATTTAAATATACCTCTCCTATATTTATCATATGCCTATCCTTTATGCGACAAAATTCTTGACCAATCTTTGTTAGATTTATTTTTTCATATTTTAGGTTTAAATAGTATAATGTAGAAAAAATAGAGGTAGTTATATTACATCAAATTTGTTAATAATGTATTAATTTTAATCAAAATAAATATTATATATATATATATATATATATATATATATATATATATAATAATGTATTAATTTTAATCAAAATAAATATTATATATATATATATATATATATATATATATATATTACATGGTTTCAAATTACAATTGAAAAAGTAAGAAGGAATGCATTATAAATAAATAAATTAAAATTTAAGCTAAAACAATGCACTTGTGACCACTTTCCTTCACTTTACATGTGAAAGAATCATTATTATAAGTAAAATTATAACACTAGCATGTCCATATTCCTAATTAAAAATAGTTCATTCTCACCCACAAAATGTTCTTAGTACCTAATTACTTGTTTTTTCTCCTCATATAACAACACCCTAATTGGACAGTAGGACACTGCTTTCTTATTTGCATCCACCACTTTTATCCTTCTCTTTACCCTTTTAATTAATTAAGTGTTTTCTAATGAACTATAAAGTATTTTAGACTTGAAATATGATATAAAGGAGATAAATAAAGTAGTAAACAACTATACAAAGTTTATAGAATTTGGAAATTGATAAATATATTAATTAGGGTTAGGATTAGAGAGGTGTCCTTGAAAATTAATTTATATATTATGACTTTGCTAAATGTGACTATGTAAAATTAATGATAAAGACCTAAGAGAATAGATTTAATTAAAAAAATTCTTCATTATATGTTAGGATAAGTTCATAGTAGCTAGACAAGTTCATAGTGCATTGTTCCTTTACAACTTTATTTATGTTGATCATATAATGAATCTGAATCTTTGAGTATGTTCATCTATGTCTGTAGGTAGACTTTTTCTATATGATATTTGATTTGACATGTAGATACCATAAAAGATATAAAACATATACTACATAAGGAAAAAATAATATAAAATTCAAAGGAAAAAAAGTGGGGAAGTGGAATATGACCAATATATCCTCAAAAACCCTAATTGAGTGAGTGTTGCCTACATAGTTCATGTGGACCTCAGGATGATGTAGTTATCCATATGGGGAAGATCATATAAGTGTAATGAATACAACTAGAATATTTTATTATAATGAATTATAAATAATGGCCTTCAACATATAATAAAATAATATAACTTGTTCAATAATTTTATTACTACAATAGAAATGTAGTAGTGTTCTTTATTGAATAGATAAGTGTTTTTGAAATTGCCTTTACAAGAGAGTCTTAGAGAGTATCCAAGGGGTTTGAAGTGAGGCACTTTATGTTCTCTTTTAGGAATACCTTTTAATTATTTATAATAACTAACCTTATGTATCATGTGGAAGAGCCATAATGAATCATGTCATTTTGAAAAATTAATCATCAGAATGTAGGGACAAGTCCACACTAGTGAACAATTGCACAGTGCACCCTTTTTTGAGTAGTGCACATTTTTATATACTAGATAGAGGATTATAATATCAAAAAGGTGGTGAATTATTTTCTAACTAGGGAATTTTAGAAATATATTAGTAAATTATATAATATTTTCATATAAATATAAGGACTTGGAAGGATCTCATATAGATAAATGATTATCATAATGGCAAGTTGTCTAAGCAATGTAAAAATGTCAAGGACTAGTATTTTCAATAATTTATTTATTTAATTTTAGTTTCTACATCCCACACCATTATAATGATGCAAAAATTACTAGGATAAAATAAATATGATACATGAGTGTGTAAACACAGTTTGTCTTTGTCTTGGAGATGTGCATACCCCCTTGTTTAGGTATGTGGAGAAGTGATCAATTAAGACTGATGAATTCTCAATTTGGAGAACTAGTGTATATGTTTGAGTTGGAAATATGCATTCTATAAACATCATATAATAATTTAAAAAAATTTAAATATATGGGAACCAAAAAATTTGATTGCTAAAAGTAAAAGTAAGTGTGGATCATTACTAAGATCAAACACTGGTCCAATTTAAAAATTTAAAGGATAAGAAGATGAGAGCTAAGTATATGTTTTGTTATAAGTGAAACCAGGAAAAAAATGTCATTAAACTCAAGTGTTTGTTCACTTGTAACATATGAATCACATTACTACAAATGGATATAAATTCAAATTATAAAATTTGTAAAGTTGATCAATATTTGTTATTTTGACAAGAGATAAAACTAATTTTAAAAAGTAGGAGCTTTGTCATGAATGTATATCAATCCCCCCTAAACTATGTATAGTGACAAATGTGATATTTTTAAAATTTATTTGAAGTATTGTACTATATTCACACAAGTGTGTTTTTTCTCATGTAATTTCAATAATAGAGAACATAAACCAACTAAATGCCCCCATAAACTAAAAATTTATGATTTTTTCATATTTTAATCTAAAAAAACAAAAAAAAAAATTATTTTGAAAAGGCCCATTGTGATTCCCACTTTTTGAGATGAGGCATATTGCCTACAAATTCACTTATCTCAAAATAAAAAAATGAGAGAATTTGTGAAATATAGATTAAGCATTGAAAAATATTTTGTATAGATTGAATTTGTATTGAAAACATATAAATGTATTATTGAAAAATTTGTGTAATTTTTTGCATCACATAAGTTTGATATTTAATTTTAGTATTAAAAATGAAGAATGATAAAGAGTTAGAGTGTTTAAGTGTTTTTAATATGTAATTATAAGATATGTTTTGTAAAGTTTGAAGCATTTGAATCATGTATATATTAATATGCATGATATATATATCATGGCACCATAGATAGATAATTAACACATATTATTGAATTAAAGGAATCATGGAACCATAGTAGCCTAATATAAATCATGTAATCAAGTCACATAATTGTCATGAAAAAGGGACCTATGAAACATGTTGGAAATTTGGCCTATCAAGGCTAAATGCTAACCCCTACCACTAAAAAAATTTCATGTCATATTTTTCCTTATCTCTTAGATGATGTACTTGATCATCATGATGTATTTGATTGTCATATGAATGGAGTTGGTCTCAATATTTTCATTGTCACATCTCATTTTAGTTGGTGTCAAGCGTCATTATGATGTCTAAGAATGTTTGAAGGCCTTTGATAAGGAATTTTAGATAATGTTCATCATGAGATTTTATGATTGTATTCATATATTAAAGTATGAATATGTTTATGATATTTTAAAGGTGTTTTTAAGACATATATAATCCTATTTGGGGCCTAAAGAAGACTCAAAGGTACTTTTTATAACATTTAGTGATAATTCTCTTTGTAAAACCTTGTATTTTACCTCAAAAATTAATGTTTTGTCTTTAGAGTCATACTTAAAAAGGACAAAAAATCATTCTAAATACCTTAAAACATATTAATATTTATGAAACTGCCTTAGTTAAATGTTTTATACTTTTAAAAGTATCTTTTCATGCAACTCTAAAGCATATTTTGGCCTTAAAAGACTCTCGCATGCCAAGTTTACCCATATAAAGATGTCAAATTCCTTATTTATTATTTTAATCTCTTGTATGACTCATAATATTCATTATCTTACTTTAAATTGGTGTTTTAAGGCTTTAAATTTGGAAAATATGCAAGAAAGGAGCCATTTTCATGTATTTTCATATAAGAGTACATAATTATATAGCCTTTTACATATAGCTAAGGTCAAGAACTTGAGGATGAATACATGGAAGGTGTTCGAAAAGAAATTTAATGAAAAAGGGTTTAATACAAGTCCAAAACTAGTTCTCTCCATTCACCTTGATTTTTTACACATAGTGAGAGCCCTTCAAGTTTGTAGGTGGTATGACCATGAGAGAGAAAATCAAGGTCTAAAATTTTAGGCAAAGAAAGGGGTCTCAAAGAGATTCTAGATATGGTGAGTGTATTATAAGTACAGTCACTAAGAGTGGGGTTAAATCAGTGAGCCTAAATAATCCAAATTCAAATTCAAACCTTTCAAAACTGTTAATCAATTACCATAAGCATTCGTGAAGAATACACATCATTCATAACAATTAGCAAGCGAGATAATGCAAGATCAATCACAAACACATGACATATATGGGAAACCCTCTTGGGGGAGAAAACCCACTAGAACCTAAAATTGTAATACTATCCTATAATAACAATAACTAATTTAGACTAGTTGCAACTAATCAAAGAACTACCATCCCTTATTTTAGTGAGACTACAATCACATAATGAACTACTACACCTATTTAGCTGAGTTGCCACAACAACTAGACCTTTAGCAAGTTTTACCTTGAAAGGAGGCTATAACCCCATAGATTTTGAGTAACCATAATAACACCTATGAATATAACATCTCCTTGAAAATTGATTTCCTACCAATCTGATGGAGATAAAATGTATATCATCTCTCTTCAACTCTACACACTCAATGCATCCAAAGTCACCTTTGGAATACTCTTCACTCCTTAGAAACAAATTTTTCACCACAAAAATAACATGAATAGATGGTCACACACATAGTTCACACTATAATATAGCTTTAAAATTAGCCACAAAGACCACATAGACAACATCTATCCTTCACTCACACTCAAAGCACCCAAAACATCCTTTTGGATCACCCTAGACCTCTTAGCTCATCCTCAACTTGAAAAATCATTATAATGAAATTAAAAACATCACCCATAGGTTATACACATATTAATTAAACTTATATTATCATTAATCCATACAATAGTCACACACCCTCTCTTCTTTCCTTCACATCAACCCTATCTATGCTCACCAAAGCCTCTCACAAGTCTAAAAACCATCACAATTGGTTTCACTATTTGTAGAGCATTCATGATCATCACCATCTTGGTTAGATAATAAGCATACATTAACCCTTAAGGCATATATAAAATTGAGACATAACTCAGTACCATTTACATAGGTTTCCCATAGCACCCATGTGTCACCCTTAAGCAACTACACCTTTCAATTAGGCCCTTTTAACTCTTATAGGTCTCATAGAGACCTATTCACCCATTTAGCACTTTATTGAGATAAAAAATAACACATTACAAATTTTAAATACATGGGTCTACTTATTATGTCCCGTTAGACATCCTCAAATGATTAAAAACATCTCTACTCACCTCTGCATATGCTCAATCTACTCACATAGTATCCTAATACACATGAACACCATGAACAAATAGATAGACAAATTTTTAATAATTGTTCATACTGCATATGAATTGATCAAAACTCTAAATACCACATAGATCATCCTCATGGATTCTACAACACTCTCAAATAGATAATTCATCATGAGACATTGAAATACCATTAGAATGAGCTCAAATATCCTTCTCAAGTTCTTAAGAGACTAACATCAAACACAATAAAATTTGAATCTTAATAAATTTAATTATACAAACATTAAGACCATATAACTAGGTTTAATAGATTCACCTTTTAGTTTTATATAACTTTGATTCTTACATCAATAGAAAATTTATCTTGGATAAAAATTTATGGACAAAGTACAAAGCACTAGTTTTTCCCTTTGTAAAATTCAAATATTCAAATCCCAACGATCATAGTTAAACTTTGAACACCTTGTCCTCATCTCATGTCCTTACATCTTAGATTAAACACACACTATTAATATTCCTTGAATTATCTCAAAATTTACCTTTCATCTCTCATCTTTGGATCTTCATCTTGACTATTTGACTTAATTCACTCCATTGATCTCCTATATGTAGCTCAGTCTTTATCTGTGTTAAACATTGAAAACCTTGAAACCATATCTCTCACTATGCAACATTTATATTCATATGTAAGAGCATCCACTCACCATTATATCTTAGAATAAGCTTGATATTTACCTCTGATAAATTTTAAACTTTGAACACTTGTCCTCATCTCATTTTTTCCTAACACCATGGAACAAACATGCTCTGTTGATCCTTTTATAAGGAGCTTGATATTTAAACTTGTTAACCAATGATCACTTTAAATTATTTTAATAACTAAAATCCATTCATATTTAAATTTATCAACACCCATGAGCCATTAGATCTCCATTTGGTCCTATTCTTTATCCTTCACAAATTTGGCTAAGTATGGGGACCATTGCAATCTACCTAGAAGGTCATCTTTGCTTCTTAATAACTTTTGCCTTAATCAATATCATGATAAAAAACTTAATACATATGATATCCTAATGTAGGAGAATATATTAGTGTATCAAAATTCTCCTAAAATATTTACATGTGTAAAATATAATGCCATAAATTTTCTCATTCATATTTTTCAGACATAGAGCCAACTATGCCTAGAACTGCCTGGAAGGCCAACTTTGCACATGCATATATTTTGATGCACTTCATAGCATGAACTAAAATTTAGATCATATAAAATAGGAATAAAAATTTAAAAAACCATATGATCAAATCCTTTTGAAATTTCCACATGTACTAAATATAACTTCATCAATATGATTACTTGGCCTTTTTTTGCCACATGCAAATTTGGCTATGGGAAAACATTGTCAAATTACCTAGGAGGCCAGATTTTCACTTTCATATATTTTTTAATGCTTCATTGAATGAATTTAAATTTATAACATATAAAATAAGGACTAATTTGATCACAACCATATGAGCAACTCCCCCTGGCTCATCCATACATGGCAATTATGACCTTAACAAACTGCCTATTTAGATTTTTTACCACTAGACCCATCATGTCTAAATGAAAATAATGATCAAATAGATGAAATACACTCATGAAAAAAATCACTCAAATAATATAAAAATTCTTATTTGACCTCTTTCACATGATTAATACTTCATATTCATCCCTAATCATCTCTAACCATGCTAAAATAGAAGATCAACCAATCTAACTTCAAGCATACTAGGACAAGCACATTGCATAATTTTTCATTGTGACTTAGAATATCAAGACACTTCATCCACTCAACTAGACACCTCCATAAAATCACCATGACATCATTAAAAAATATCAAATAATCTCCCCCTTTGTCATTGATGTCAACACACATCATACATCTCACCTTCCTTCTCTCTCTTCAAGTATTCTAAAACCAAAAATTGTATCCCCCTTTGACACAATGAAAAAGTTGGCACCAAATAATATTAAATACCTAAAAATACCACCAAAAGGATAATACCATCTTATAAATATATTAAAAACTCCCCCTTACCTTAATCCTATCACTTCTTGCCTTGCCAACTTCCTCTTACTCCATACCAATACTCTCTTCAACTAAGCACTACAACCAATGAAGAAAGAACACAAAAAATAATAAAATATAGTGAAAATCACCAATAAATATCTTATAGAGACTCCCCCTAATATTTTTGGTAAATTTCACCTTCTGAGCATCTTTAGATCTCCACACACCATGAAGAACCACCACACAAGCTTACTAGCCTTTTATATCAAGTTACCTCAAGAACTACCAAAAAAAATTAATTCCACTCAAAAAATAGAAAACATGATATAAAACAACTTGATAAATATCCTAGAAACACTCATACATTAATATTTTGGAGAAACTAAGAAAATAAAATCACATCTTTATTACTAGGCATGTCTAGATTCCTTGTAGCCCTACCTAGAACTTGTAAATCCCAAAAAATTCATTAGACACACCTTCAAGACTTTAAAATACATACATATATATATATATATATATATATATATATATATATATATATATATATATATATATATATATATATATATATCACTCTCATATTCCCCCTAAATCACTTTCATTAGGCAATTTTAATTACCTATCTCATCCTCTGCAACATACTTCCTTCACAAACATACTAGCCAATTAGGCCTCCATCTTGACAAAAACTTGAATAACTTGAAATCCATAAACTTTCATATTTATTTGAATATTGATTTGATAACCCATTTGTCCTATTAAACCTATTAATAATCCTTATAATTAAAATCATAAGGAAAACAACTTTTCTAGCATATCTCAAAACCCTAGAATCTTAAAACAAACAAATTCAACAAAACTCCTTGTGGTTAGCACCCACCTCTAAAACTTCTTACACACCTAGATAAAATCATCACACACTTTTATACCAAGTATTTATATTCCACACCTTTGGGAACCTTGACTTCCTATACCAAGGATTTTGACCTGAAATAAGAAAGATAAACCTGAGAGCACACAAAAACATTCAAAAGGCTCAAGCATGATAATCAAGACACAAAACCAACTCTCCACATCATATCTTACACTTGGAAATACCTACTCCAACTATTTAATAACACCATAAAACCAAAACACAAGAACCTATATCAAAATATTTTACTCTTAAGCCTTCTTGATCCTTAGACCTACCTTTTTATAGAACTCGCAAACTCTCTTTACTCATGCATGAAGATTTAATACCTTGTCAAAACATATGACTTGGTTTTATCAATTCATCATATCAATATTCTTGAATTCACAACCTTAGTATACATATTCACTCTTCTATCATGATAGGAACATCTCACATGTGCTCCCCCTAATTACATGCTTCACTTAGATCATGACATCTTCAACCAGTCTTCAAATACTATCCAATCTCAGTCAATACTTATATAAAAACACTTCATCTTAAGAACACTATGAAATTCCATGTCATACACAACTATTTAACAATCCTTTGACAAGATTAGCAAGATATAGGACATATGATTAAAAGAGAGGCCTTTAGCTTATAGGCTCACCTAAAATCTACCACAAACTGATGTGTCTGATGTGTAGATAGATATTTGAAACTCACCTTATTTTATTCTCATCAAACAATATATGATAGCCACCAAGATTCCTCTGACTAAAAAGTGTCTCCTTACAGCCTAAATAGAGACACCACTTTGACATAGAGAGACTAAAAGTCCCAAAACTCAAGATACTCCCATATCTCTATACCTTTCTTTGACTTGCAGTCCTACCTGATCATCTGATTGATTTTGAATAGATGCTTGACTTCATTCTTTGCTTTAGATTTGCCAATAAATGTTGACAACATAAAGTCTTGATTTTCCTTTTTGTTTATCATGGCAAACAAACCATCCTTAGTTTTAAACTAATCTCTCCTAAAAGATTTAGGTTTCTAAACCCATGTGTGACTTATTCCTTGCACTAGGAGCTCCATACACCTTATTTTTCTTTGAGAAATCATTCATCATGTTCTTTAAATATCTAGTAATATGACCAACTTTATGACATTTGAAACAAACAAGATCATTCATACCTTTTTATTGATGATAAGTGATATTCCTTTACTATCTAGATAAAAGACAAATTCTATATCTTCTTCAAATTTGATTCCTTCTTTGTTGTAGTCTCAATACCATTGAGTTAATTTTAGGAACATTTTTCTTATTGTCAAAAATTGACTTCATCTTCAAACTATTCCTGAAAATTTTAGAAATATGTCCTACTTTATTGCAACTATAGCAAACAATATCATTAAACATACCTCTTGACTGATCTGAGATATGATTTTTAATAGATGAGTTGCTTCTTATTTAAAGGCTTCATGAGAACTCATTATTGACTATTTTATTTATATAGTCCTTAACTCTATGACCATACTTATTACATGTATAAAAATGACCATGGAATAAAATAACATACCTTAAAGAATTTAGTTGTCTAATAGACCTTCTTGCATTGCTTTCAAAGCTTGAATTATCCTTGACATACTTAGGCTTCTCATTCTTATTTTCATGTTTATCCAACTTGAATATAATAAGATCATGTTGACTCTTCAAGGACCCAATCTCAATATTTATCTAAATTCACTCATCTTTTCTTGATTTCAGATTTGAATTTACAATCCTTAACTAATCCTCAAGAATATTGATCTTCTCTTCATCTTCTTTGGCCTTGTTGTCAATGTCTTTCAATCTATATGCTTTCACTTCAATATACTTGATCTATTCTTGATACTTCTTGTCTTCTTTCTTTGACATTCCTAACAAACTTCCTTCAAGAGAACTAACTTGTTCTTCATGACCTCTGATCATATTCCTCATTTTATGATTCCTCTTATTTTGCTCCTTTAGTACACCAAGTGCACTCATAAGCGTAGCTTATATATCAACTTTTTATTCCTTTCTATCATATTCTCTACTATTATGACAAGTTTTTAATCAAACATGATGCCATTTAGTTTGAACATAAACTTGTCTTCACATCTACTAGCTGAGCATTGAGATCATTGATAACATTCTCATACTCTTTGGAATCTTTCTTCAAAGTATATATCTACTCTTCAAATTCCTTTATCATAACCTTCCACTATTGATTCTTTTTATTCAACTATTTATCCATTTTTGTACCAACTCAAGATCTCCTTCAAGATATAAAGCCTCCTCCAAAGTAAACACTTTGATACCATTTG
>JARHVA010010844.1:85000-122254 GCA_037957365.1 Torreya grandis
ACATGTCTGTACAACAATCATCTATAACCAAGATAAAGAAAGAGATGAGATCAAACATACAAGAAATGAGAGGTTAATGGAATATTTAAAGTGATATTTTATATATTGAACAAATTAAAATAAAATAAAAGGTTCCAAGTGGTCTTTTGAGGTTGTTTTAAAAACCTAAAACCTACATATAGTTAATACAAAGGTAAAAAAGGTCAAACACAATCAAAATTATGATGAAGAAAGGTTTGTACACTTAAACGTAGAGTATTAACTATAAAGGACACAATATTTTAATGTGATACATATGATATTTGGATAAAAGGTATATATTATAGATGAATCAAACTTAAAACTTAGAATAAGATACATTTCCATGGGAATGTTCACCTATAGTAGGGTCTCTTTAAGTATGCAATCTTGAATCACATCTATTGTCAAGAAGGTGTTGCTATGAATTAAAGTTAAATGAGGTTTATACCTAGTTTTAAGAATCACTTAAAATGGTTTAACTATTTATATTTAGCTATGAAATTTAAATTGTATGGTAATTGAGTCCTACACCCCATGAAATAATCACCTATAACCACGAAAGTACAGGCTTATCTCCAAGTTTGTGAAAAGGATGAGAGAATAAGAGTCAATTGAGGAGTTATATGATCAATGGAGGATTCATAAGATGTAATTAATATATTATTAATATCAAGGAATGATGAGGGTTTCCCAATCAAGGATACAATCAAGGTTAAACTTTCATATGCTTACCTATAACCATATTAGAGAGTCAAGTGCATTGATGTATCTATATGACCTAGACAAGTAATTCAAGATGAATTTAAGTTAAGGGTAATGTTTTGAAGTCATAAATACATTAAAATAGAAAATTTACATCTCCAAACATTTATCAAAAACACTAAAGTTCTGGTAATCATGAAAGTACATATGCATGTACATATTAAGATTGTGTAAAGTTTGAGAATAATGATTGAAGAGTCAATATGCTAGATAAGAGGATGAGAGGAGGTTTAAAGTGGTTAAATGGGTATTAAAAGAACCAAGAGATGATTAAATTTTTACCAAACACTTATAATCCTCATAAAATCATCTATAATAGTGATAATATACAATCACTGTGAGGTTTCTTGAATAGATAAGGTGTGATTTAGGTTGCATAGGGTTGGAAGGTGATTAATGAAGGATAATGATTATTTAAATATGATTATAATAGAATTAAAAAATAATATTTAAAACTCATATTATATAATAAAATATTATTTAAGAAGTCATACTCAGTCCTAGGTCTTATGAGACATAAAAATAGAAGCAACCTATTAGTCAATTTTGGTAAAAAGCATCTACATGCCTCTAAATGAAAAATTAAATTATGAAAATTGGTATAGATTGTCATAATGAATGTTTATACCTACCTAAAATATTTCTTATGTAATTTTAAGAGTGAAAGTATCCATTATTTTATCATAGTCACCCACATATCTATTGGTAGTCAAAGTTGGAGCTAGGAGAGATTTTTGGAGGCTACATGTATAATAGATGGTTAAAAACTCATGGGATGGATTGTGAATAATAATAAGGTGATTTTAAGTCATCACATAAATGATAAAAATGGTCACATTCATGTATTACATAAAAACCATGTATTTGAGGGCTAATATAGTCAAACAAGATCCAAACCCTTAAGAGACACAATCATCATTTTGAACTCTTTCATGGGATTTATATTCATTTGATGAGAATTTTAATAGTGAGGAAGGTCATTTAAACATTTTAATGAGGTTTTGGAGTGGATATAATGTAGAATTATTGTATTTTTTGACTCCTAAAGCTTCTTTCTTTCACACTCAATCCATGACAACCACTCGATACATAACTTCACAACATAGACATCTTTTCACACCTTTTACATGGGAGCTTGTTATTATCATGGTTGATGAGGGGGTAAATTTAATCCATATTCATGGAGATAATTTTCCCATTTGTGGTTTTTATACTATGAACAATTTCTAAGAAGCTATGGACCCTTAAAACCATTATAAAATCCTAATAACTACCCGATGGAGGAAAGAAGCCATATTATGCATTAAAATGGTATTTTTGAGATATAAATTTATTTGTAAAGTATTATAAACTACCTTTATCTCATCCATGACCTATTTTTTGGCACATGAAGTACCCTTACTATATGCACTAAGCCAAATAAGGCTATTTTAAGCCTACAAATGAAGGATGAAAGGATAATTACACACTAAATGAGTTTGATAATAAATATGGGGTCTAAAAACTCCTAAATAACATTTATTCAGCCATATATAGGGTTATTTTTGGTCACTTCTAGAGGAAAATAGGTCTGTAAGTTAAAGGAAGGAGTTGCTTGCATATAAGTGTAAGAACAATGGCCTGATTAAGCCATTTCCATGACTCTGAAGCATAATATAAAGGTTGTTAATGTTGTAAAAAATATAAAATAACCTTTCAAACTCATCATAATATCAAAATGTCAAACAATTATGCATTCACCTATGCCCAATTCTTGACATCACCAAATAAGGCCATTAAGAAAGGGTAGCAAGAGCCAAATAAAGGTCATGAAGGCACTGTAAATCACCATGAAAATAAATATAATGTCATAATATATATGTATGAAAATTTATAGAAATAGGAGAAGCATTATCAATGATCATCTTGGCCAAATAACACTAGACACTACCTAGAAAGCCTATTTTCCACTCTAAGAGGTGACTTCACATGTTCATCATGGTGAAAACATATTGCATGGGATATTATTAATTTTGGGGAGTTATAGGGACAAATACACTAATTTTTTATGGCATTATTTTAGACATTAAACTCCCAGGCTTTATGAATCTTCGTTAAGAACCCTGATCACTCTAAAACCCTTTCAAAACCCTACTATAGATTTATTTATGAAAATTGAAGAAGAATGAATCCAAAATGATTGAAGACACATTATTACCACCTATATCATCAATTAAAATTTTATAGTTTCATGTCTATGACCATTTTTTGTATGGATGTTATACAAGCCTGGCAAAAATAGGGTTTTAAGAAGAAAAAGTGCATAATGAGAGGTATAAGGTAGTCCAAAAAAATTACAAAATTTTTAAAGTGACTATTAAAAATATTTATGCCTCCTTAAATCATCATATGATAATAAATATTCATCCAAGTGCCTTTGGGAGATCATTCAAATCAGCCAGTCTACAAATTTGATGATAGTTTGACCTAGTCAGCTAATTTGACTAATTTATAGGTTTTGCTTGCGAAGGAGGACTTATTTCATGATATTAGGAATTTTTTAATGTATTAAATTATCCATATTATTATGTTTTAAAAATTTTATGTAGGTTATTATGGACATCAAGTGTAATTAGTTAGGTTACTAGGCCTAATTGGCCTAATAGACCTACTTGGTCAATCAAGTTGAGTGAATATGGTGCAAAAAATTATTGATGAGAGCTAATATGAACTTATCATTATTAATAAATTATTTTTGAGTATAAATAAATTAATAATAGGGATAAATAATGAGATAATTTTTATCTAAGTGCCAATCACATGTATACTTGACCCTTCAATACTAATCATGAGTTAACTAATCCTTAACTAAATGCATGGTCCAAGTCTTAAAGCATGAAAAAGTCATTAACTTATCCTAATCTCATGTCAACAAGAGTTATATAATAAATTTATGGCATATCATTCTAGAATAGTAGTTGTAACAAGTCAAAAATGGCCCACCACCTTATTTTCAATGTCAAGAAGCTCATGCAAAGATCATACAACACCATCAACATGGGGAGATGTCTTAAGTACTATTTATACTAGTTGTAACTAAAATTATAATTGAGTTAAGGATTTAATAAACTCCTCTTATCTTTTATACACCACATTGGCTTATTATCTTCTCTTCTTCTATATATTTAGGATTTAGGCCTATTTTCAGTATCCCTCTCTTCGGCATGATGAAACTCTGCCAAGATTGAGCTTTGTAACCTCTTGAATTAATAAAATGTACTATTACAGTATCTCTTTGGTTGAATTATAGTGTTTACATTCTTTTTTAGATCTGTAAGCATAGAATTAATCATCCCTTATCATGTCCATGCCACACCTATTTATTGATGAATTATCTTTTGTAGGTTGTATGAAGTGTTAAAGGTTGATGATCAGTTTTATAGTGTAGCAAGGTTGAATAGTGTCTAAGAGAAAACCTTTCTACATTTACCTCAAAGCTATAGTCATACATCAAGATCTCCATGTGAAACACTATTGTAAAAGAATCCTTAGGCATAGTATCTAAGTCCATTTATGTTTCATTAGTTTTGTATGAGTGTAATTTGAGTGGATGAACTATAAATATAGATGTATCACCATCGATAGAATAATATTTCCCTTTTCAGTAATCCTTCTAACTCTTTTCATCCCAAAGTCAAAATAAATTTTAGTAAGTTGAGAATAAGTTGTATATCATAGGATCTAACCTCATAATCCAAATGTTTGGTCTATGTATAGGTACCCCACACCTGTAGACCAATCCAATATTAGACTAGGTTTGAAGGAGATTTGAGTAATTTGCTTTAACAAGGTGTAACTAAGGTTGATAATAGTTATTGCATGCCTGGTGGGACATCGATCCAACCATTTGAGTACTCATTTACATCATATTTATATTCACAAGTAGTTTCAAGCACTCATATGATCCTTATCTCTAAGGTAAATGGAAACTCTTGTTCCTAAATTAATTTATTTTTATGAGTTTTAAAGCTATGGTAGCTTATGAAGCAGATTTTGGTCTTTCTTCTCCTTATAAATAACCATATGATTCATCCCAATAATAATATTATCCATATCCATCTCATTATGACCTCTATAACCCCTTCATTCACCTTGAACAACAATATGAAAGACATTATCAAGCCTATGATCCTTGTGTACCTCATTTAATTCTTTAACATCTTTATTATCAATCTAATCATTCATGGAAATCTCATGACATTCCTAATTAACTTAATTAAGTTCTAAGACAATCTATATCAAGCTTAAAAATATATATATTTAGCTATGAGAAATAAATGGTGAGCATAGACACTCAAAATAGCTATGGATAGAAGATCCTCAGGCATGAGATTGAGATCATGAGAGATTAATTACATCAAGCTAAATAAGTGTGTTAATATTTCATAAGACAAGGCCATTCAAAATTTAGTGGTGATATCTTTGACATAGGTGGTCTAATTGTAAACATTTAAGAGAAGTTGGTAGTTCATAAGATACATTAGTTCCCCATTGAAATTCCCTTTCATATTTATGAACATCAAACAAATGTATATCATAGGCCTCAAGATTCCATTTAGACCTTGCTAAATTTTCCTACTTGGAAGTCTATCCAATAAATATCTCAAAAGCTGAAAGAAGTGTGTTTTAAGGAGGATAATGTTCATGTTTCATATCATATCATATAAGATCCTTAATCTTTTGATTAATAAGGAGAGATCTCTAATGATATGGTTCATGAATTTGAGACTCACCTTGATAAACAAGTTGATCTTGTAAACCAACATATTCAATAGTCAATAATAGATACAAAGGCAAGAAAATATCAATATCAAGTTCATTCATTCCTATGGTTGTAATAAGTGCAAAAGAAGAAGCTCCTAAACCCAAGTTTATGACCTGGAAACAAATGCAACAGTCAAGGGAGAAAGAAGAGAAGTCAAACATAAGTAAAGATGTTGAAGTTAATAGAAAGCATGAGATAATTAAACCTCCTCTCCTACCTCCTCAAGATCCCAAGGCCTTCCCTTCATGGAAATCTATGCAAATACAAATGTAGTAGAGAGAGGAGGTGAAGGTTATCAAATTTGAGTAGTTTCATGAGTAGAATTAAGCATCTATGCAACACAATTGGATTTATCTCATATTCTTGAGTATTTTTAGGGGTCCACCATGCCACTCTTTGAGAAAGAGCCTTTATTTTATGGGGTAAATGAATAAGATATAGATGAAGTGATAAAAAATGAGAATGAATCAGGTGAACATGAAAAATAGTACATCACCATTGACACACTCCTTGCCATAAAAGATAATGATCCAATCCTTCATGATACAAAAAAGGATGAGATCCAAAAGGTTACTAAGATGCATGATGAGCTACAAGTAGAAGATGAGATACAAGTGAAAAATGTTCTAATTGGACAATTTGAAGATGTTTCTCAAGAGTTCCTTGGTCACACAATAGTTGACATTCATCATGATAGTTCATAAGAGCTTTCAAAAGTGGTAGAAAATAAGTACAAGCCAGTTAATAAAGATGAAGAACAAGTTGAATTTTAGAGCATACTAAAATAGCAAGTGGATGTTGAATATGAACATATTTAGTTTACCAATCTAAGATAGTAAAGGATGATTTGTAGCCTCATGATCATGATGAAGAAAATCCAATCATATTGGAGATTGATGATAACCAATCACCACATTTATTTAATGTCATAATTTTAGTTTATTCTTTACTTGGAGTATATTTATTTTAAGTTGACAGAAGTGGTCTCATAAAGAAATAAAGAATCAACCCTTCAAGTAATTAAATTAAAGAAGATGTCTTATTAGGTGATAAATTGTTTAAATTTTTCAAGAAAAATTATCAAATTATCACTTCATCTTTAGATGTCTCTCCACTCTTGAAAGTTGAATATGAACTTAAATGGCCTCAATAAGTCATGGAATTAGATGTTGTATCCATAACATAGGATACACTTCAAGCTTCCCAACATGACCATAATCAGCAGATCATGACTCAAGAAGAATTGAGATTGTTCTTGTAAATTACATAAATATGGGAGGAGTATGATTGGGTCTTGGAATCAAGTCTACAATTCATGCACTAAAATTATAACTAGAAGAACCAATTTATTCCCCAATAGACTATGAATGTCACAATGCTCTTAGCTATAATAAATAACCATCAAGAGGTGACAATCATAATTTAAGGTTCCATGGTATAAAATAAAGTTTTCCATTTGACCTTGGAGGAAATTTTTTGATCTTAGGTTAGTTTTTTTAGGTTGTTTGTCATGTTTTAATAACGTAATAACACAAGTAGTAGTATTTTGCCTTATTTTTGTCTTGTCTTGTTTCCTTAGGTTAGTTGTGTTTGTTTCTTAGTTTAGTTATTGTTCCTTGTGTTGTTATTATTGTGTCTTATTGCTATTGCATTCAATATGAGGTGTATCAAAGTACAAAATTCTATTGGAAGTCAAGTTAGTCCTCAAAATAATGTTGTCATGATTTACACTATCACGGTCATGAAAATCAGTACATTATCTTGACCAATAGTTTGGTTAACCTTTGTGAGTCACTAGAAATGTTGGAAATTTGTCCTATTAAGGCCAAATTCCAACCCCTAACACTAAGATATTTTCATGTCATACTTTTCCTTATCCCTCAGATGATGTACTTGATCATCATGATGTCTTTGATTGTCATATTAAGGGAGTAGGTCTTAGTCTTATCATTGTCACATCTCATTTCAATTGGTGTCAAGTGTCATCATGATGTTTAAGAATGTTTTGAGGCCTCTGATAGGGAATTATAGTTGATGAAAAATATTATATTCTATGATTTGGTTAATTTATTCAATTAAGAATATGCATACAATATTTTAAAGGTGTTTTTAATACATATATAATCATATTTGGAACTTAAAGAAGGCTCTAAGTTTTTTCATAACATTTAGTGTCAACTCTCTTTATAAGCCCTTGCATTTTACCTTTAAAATGAAGGTTTTGGATTTAAAATCATAAAATTATACCTCAAAATTCCAAAAAATCATTATAAATACCTTAAAACATATTTTTATTCATGAAATTACCTTAGTTCAATGTTTTATAATTTGAAAAGTATCTTTTAATGTAACTCTGAGGCATATTTTGGTCTTAAAAGACTCCCAGATGCCAAAATTCACTATATAAATATATAAAATTCATTATTTATTGTTTAATATATTTTATGACTTGTAATCTTCATTATATTACCCTAAATTGATACTTTAAGGCTTTAAGTTTGGAAAATATGAAAGAAAGGAGCCATTTTCATGTAGCTTCATGTAATAGTACATAATTATATGGACTTTTCCATTTAGATTAGGTCAATAAGTTTAGGATGAATAAATTTCAAGTGTTACATAATAAATTTAATATAAAAGGATTAAATATAGTCCCAAAAATAGTTTCCTCTATTCACCTTGCTTATTTTCACATAATGATAGTCCTTCAAGTTTACAGGTGGTAAGACCATGAGAGAGAGAGAGAGAGAGAAAAAATCAAGGTCTAAAATTTTGGGAAAATAAAGGGGTCTTAATGATATTACATATATTTCAGTTGGTTATAAAATTTTTCCTCTCTCCTTCATGAATCATCCTTTTGAAGTTAAGGTACTCACTATGTCTTCTTCATCCAAGTAGGCAACCAATTTGTTGAGATTTATCCTCATCTAAGCATCATGGAAATAAAATTAAAGATTTGAAAGTTTATCAAGAGAATTATAAACCTTTCCATGGAATTATTCAATTCATTTTCACACTTGTTAGGATCATATGGAGCTCAAGAAGACATATAGTGTAATTTTACAGTCCACATGCAATAAAGAAGAGTTGTACGGTTTAAGAGAGAGAAAGAATTTAAATAATTCTTATAATATTATTTTTAAGGGTATCCTTCATTAATTTTTTATTCATTTAATTTTTCTCAAAAGTTTCCTAAAAGTATCCATGACAAGGAATCCATCAATGTGTTCTTAACATCTTTATGGAGTCACTCTGTAGCATATGATAAGGAAAGTTAACATATGTTAAGGTTTTAACAGACTCCTAGGTTTCCATTTTAGCACCATATACCTCCTTAAAAGGTATAAAAATTTATATATATTATATATTATATGCCTATGACTACTTAATACTATAGAAATGGTCTTAACATACACTTTCATGTTCTTAATCACCTCCATCTTGTTACATTCCATGTCACTATCTTCTCACTATTTTCCATCATTTCATAAGTCTATATTTTCACTCCATTCTTAATTTCATGGTTTCCCATATTCCATTCACATAATATCACATTACACTCATCTCTATCTCATGGGTCATTTCAAAGAAGAGTTAAGAACACTGATAAGCATCATCCTTCATGCAAATGTGGTCTATAGGTCTTAAAACAATGCTAAAGGGAGGAAAATCTCTACCTATAACTAAGGGAACTCAATCAAGTTATGCCTCATGAAGATATTGTATTGAGAAAAATAAAAGTCATATTAATCACATGAAGAAGGTGGAACTCTATTATCAAGTTGCTAAGAGTGAAGCATAAAGTTCATAAAAATTATTTTGTGACCTTCTCAAGGTCCAAACTAGTACACAGTCTATACAACAGTCATTTACAACCAAGCTAAATAAAGAGATGAGATAAAGCATAAAATAAAAGAGAGGTACATAGAATATTTTAAGTGAGATTTTATATATTTAATAACTTTAAGGAAAATCAAACGTTCCAAGTGGTTTTTTGAGGTTGTTTTCAAGACCAAAAACCTACATATAGTCCATGGAAAGGTCAAACACAGTCAAAATTATTATGAATAAAGGTCTGTATGCTTAAAGGTAGAGTATTGAATATTAAGTACATAATATTTAAAGGTGATAAATATTTTATTTCTATAAAATATTTATCCTTAGGATGAATCAAACTCAAAACATATAATAAGATACATTTTCATGGGAATGTTCACATACAACAAGGTCTCTTTAAGTATGCAATCTTGAATAACATCCATTATCAAGAAGGTGTTGCTATGAATTAAAGTTAAATGAGATTGATGATTAGTATTAAGAATAAATTAAAGTGGTTTAAATATTTATATTTAGCTATGAACTTCAAATTGTGTGGTAACTTAGTCATACATCTCATGAAACAATCACCTACAACCATGAAATCATAAGATTATCTTCAAGTTTGTGAAAAGGATGAGAGAATAATATTAAATGGAGAAGTTATATTATAAATGGATGATTAATAATAAGTAATTAATATATGATTAATATTAAGGCATGATGAGGGTTTCCCAATCAAGGCTACAGTTAAGGTCAAACTTTGAAATAACCACGTACAACCATACTAGAGGGTCAAGTACATTGATGTATCTATATGACCTAGACAATAAATTAAAGATGAATTTAAGTTAAGGGTAAAATTATTAAGTAATATATACATTAAAAATAAAATTTAAATCTCTAAAAATTTATCAAAACCATTAAAGTACTACCAATCATGAAAGTACATAGGACTGTATAGATTAAGACTATGTAAAGCCTACAAATAATGATTAAAGAGTCAATATACTAGAGAAAAGGATGAGAGGAGGTTTAAAGTGTTATAATGGGTATTTAATCACAAATATATGATTAAAGGGTTACCAAACACTTATAATCATCATAAGATCACCTACAACAATGATAATATATAGTCACAGTGAGGTTTCTTGAAGAGATAAGGTGTGATATAGGTTGCATAGGGTTAGAAGATGAATAATGAAGGTTAAGGATTATTTAAATATGGTTATAATAAAATTAAAAAATAATTTATATAATTATTATGCTCAAATATAATATGATTCAATAATGTCTACTCAGTTATAGGTCTTATTAGACATCAAAATATAGGAAGCCTACTAGTTAATTTTGGTAAAAAGCATCTACATGCCTCTATATGAAAAATACAAGTACAAAAATTGGTATATTTTTTAATAATTAGTTTTTATACATAAATTTAATCTTTTTTATGTAGTTTTAATATTCTAATTATCCACTATTTTAGCATAGTCACAGACATGTATGTTGGTGGTCAGAATTGGAACTAGGAGAGCTTTTTAGAGGCTATATGTATATTAGATGGTTAAAACCTCATGGGAGGGATTTTTAATAATAATAAGGTTATTTTAAGTCATAAAATAAATTATTATAATGGTAACATTCATTAATTATATTAAAATAATTCCCTTGAGGGATAATACATTCAAATAAGGTCAAAACCCTTGAGAGACACAATAATAATTTTGAACTCTTTCATGGGATTTATCTTAATTTGATGAGAATTGGAATAGTGAGGAGGATAATTAAATCCTATAAGGATGTGTTGGAGTGGATATAATTTATAAATATTATCTTATTTGACTCCTAAATCTTCTTTCTTTCACACACAGTCCATGACATCCACTTAAAGCATAACTTCACCATGTAGACATATATGCACATATTTTTCATGGGAGATTATGATTATCATGGTTCATGATGGGGTAAATGTAATCCATATTCATGGAAATAGGTTTCCCATTATAGGTTATTACACTATGAATAATTTATAAGAATTTATGGACCCGTAAAACCCTTGAAAAACCTTGATAAATACCTGATGGAGGAAAGAAGCCAAATTATGCATTAAAATGGTATGTTTGAGATATTAAATGATTTTTTTAAGTATTATAAACTTCATTTATCACATCCATAACCTATTATTTGGCACATTTAGTACCCTTACTATATATACTAGGCCAAATAAGGATATTTTGAGACTAAAATCAAAGGAAGAAAGGGTAATTACACATTAAATGAGTTTTATAATAAATAAATGGTATAATAATTCCTTAATAACACTAATAAAACCATTTATATGGGTATTTTGGGTCACTTCCATAGGAAAATATGTCTACAAGTCAAAGTAAGGAGATGTTTACATATAATTATAAGAATAATGGCTTCATTAAGATATTTAAATGACTCCAAATCATTATATATAGGTTATTAATGTTGTAAAAAATATAAAATAGCCTTTTAAAATCATTATAAAGTCAAAATGATGAATAACTATGCATTAACCTATGCCTAGCACTTGAAATCAATAGACAAGGCCATCAATAAGGGGTATCATGAACCAAAACAAGGTCATGAAGGAACTTTAAATCACCATGAACATAAAAATAAATTAATAAGAGATATGTATGCAAATTTTTATCCATATGAGAAGCATTATCAGTGATCATCTTGGCCAAAGAACACAAGACACTGCTTAGAAAGCCTATTTTCCACTCTGAGAGGTGAATTCACATGTTCATCATGGTGTACATATTTTTAATGGTAATATTATGAAATTTGGGGAGTTATAGGGATTAATATAATAATTTTTTGTGGCATTGGTTTAGGCATTAAAGTCTTAGGCTTTATGAATTATCATTAAGAACCCTTAGCACTCAAAAACCCTTACAAAACCGTATTATAGACTTGTTTGTGAAGAATTGAAGAAAAATGAATCTAAAATGATTGAAGACACATAATTAACACTAATATCATCAATTAAACTCTAATATATTCATTTACATGACCTTTTTTTTGTACATATGTTGTACGAACATGGAAGAAAACAAGTTTTTAAGAACAAAAAGTGCACAAGGAGAGGTACAAGGTAGTTTAAATAAATTCCAAACATTTGAGAGTGTAAATTAAATTTTTTTATACCTATTAAAATCATAATATGATCATAAATATTCATAAAAGTTCCCTTGGGATCTCATTTAAATTATCCAATCTTTAGAATTGAATATAGTTTGACCTAGTCAACAAGTTTAACTAATTTATAGGTGTTGTTTGCCAAGGAAGACTAATTTAATTTTATGAGGAATTGGTTCATGTCTTAAACTAACCATATTTTTAGTTTTTAAAATTTTTATGTAAGTTATTATGGCCATCAAGTGAAATTATCTATGCTACTAAGCGTAATTGGCTTAATAAACCTACTTGGTCAATTAAGTGGAGTGAATATGGTGTAGACAATTATTGATAAGAGCTAATATAAAGTTATCATGATTCATAAAATATTTTTTAGTATCAATAAAATAATAATAGGGATAAATAATGAGTTAAATCATCTCTATGTGACAATCACATGCATACTTGACCCTTCAGTGCCAATCATGAGTCAACTGATCCTTAACTAAATGCATGTTCCAATTCTTAAAGCATGATAAAGTCATTCACTTATCTTAATATCATGTTAACAAGAGTTATCTAATCAAGTTATGGCATATATTTATATAAGAGGATCTTTAACAATTCAAATATTTCTCACCACCTTGTTTTTAATGCCAAAGAGTTCATGCAATGATCATGCAACACCATCAACATAAGGAGATGTCTTGGATTGTTTGTACTAGTTGTAACTAAAATTATAATTTAGTTAAGGATTGAATATCCTTTTCTTATCTCCTCTATGCCACCTTTGTTTCTTCTCTTCTCTTTTTATATATATTTAGGATTTTAGGCCTATTTTAAGGATCCCTCTCTTGGGCATGATAAAACTCTACCAAGATTGAGCTTTGTAACCTCTTGAATCAATAAAATGGAATATTTAAACATCTCTTTAGTTGAATTATAGTTTGTATAAGATTTTTTTAGATGTGTAAAAGTGGAATGAATCATCCCTTAGCATGTCCTTATCACACTTATCTATTGATGAATTATCTTTTATAGGTTATATTAAGTGTCAAATATTGATTATAAGATTTACAATGTGACAAGGTATAATAGTGTCTTAGATAAAACCTCTCTCCATTTACCTCTAAGCTATATTCATACATCAAGACCTCGATGTGAAACACTATTAAAAAATAAGCCTTATAGATAGTATTTGAGTCTATTTCTATTTCATTACTATTGTATGAGTGAAATTTGAGTGGATGAACCAAAAATATAGGTGTATCACCATTAATAGAATAGGATTTCCCTTTTCATTAATCCTTCTAACTCTTTTCATCCAAAATTCAAAGTAAGTTTTATATGCAATCAAAATTGCATGGTGCACATGAATCAATCCTATATTGGATAAGATAGATCACACCTACACTTCAGATTGGGGCACACACTTTTTAAGTAGGAGCATGACCAATATGAGAATTCTCTAGACCTAATTAGGGGATCACTTGTATCATTTGTCACAACACATCATGCTAGGTAGAGTTCCAAAGCCTATAGTCTAACATAATCACACAACAACCCTAAAATATTACTATAGTTTCTAAATTCACTTATGATAATAAATAATAAAGTAAACTAATCTAGTTCTCACTAAAGCTTGTGGCATAAAGTAGGGGTTAGAACAAAACACGTAAATAACAACTAAACTAAACATGTATAAGAGACATATACTCACGTCAATGTTTATGTAATCCTAATATATGGGAGAGAAGAATACATACTACATTATCTATATACTCTTACAAAGGAGAAATAAAGTTAGGAATACTTACCTTTGAAGATAAACCTATCGAGTCTCAACCTTTCCCTTGGCCAATGGTATTTCATAAAATATTATTATGGCTTTTAAGGACAACCAAGGTAAATCATCTCTAGGCTACATAACTTACCTAAGCATATAAAATACTTCTCCATAAGACAAGATCAGAGCTCCAAAGAAAAGTATTGAACCCTAAAGCTTTATTCCTCAAGTAGAATGGTCAATAAGTAGATGTCCATTCCCATTTATTTTCTTGATTCAACTTTCTTATGAAATGGTAAGGAATGACCTTGTATATATAGTATTATCTCACCCTAAATAATTTTAGACATGTCAAATATGATAGGTTGACTGGGTCAACCTAGCATATTATTAGGTTAATGCCTAAAGTTTGTGCTAGGTCAGCTGGGATAAAAAGTAACAATGAAAGGAAAAGTATCCCCAAAATAATCTAGGTTAACTGGGTCAACCTAGATTACTAAATAGGTAAAAATGGGAAAAAGGTAAAAAATGAGGGATAAAGCATGAAAAATGGTGGGAATAGATAAGAAAGAGAGGACTAATCTTAGGGTTCACAGTTTTAGGAGGTAAGAGTGTAGATAACAAGTGGAAAAAGGAATAATAATCTTATGAAGCACCAATGGTCTACCCACCCCTTTCTTGGTGCACCCTTTAAGGCATGCACTCATAGACATTGAGACTCGATAGGTTATTGCAATATATAAAGTGTTAGTAATAAATAAAAGTGTGAAAATATTATGTGTATACATATACCCCAGCTAAAGCTCATCACGTGTCATGTAAGTGCAACATAGGATGGCACTTCAGGATAGAACATGATGACACATAATGTTGATGCTAATTAAATTGAAGTAAGAAGAAAATAAGATAAATGAAAGGATATAATTGAAAAAAAACATACCTTTAACTTATTTTAGTGATAGAGAGGAAGACTAGAAGAAAGTGGAGGTGTCTAATGTAAAGCACACTAGGTAAACCTGAAGAAGTTAGTGCAAAAATAGCCAAAAATCAACATTTTTGGAAGATAGGCATATAATAGTGGAAAACAATCTCTATGTCATCATTAATCTAACACATTTTATGGTTTGTAAAATGGATGAATATAAATAAAGAAATTATAAAAAGAAGGAATTTGAAGGAAAATAAATGAAGAATTTGAATGGCTAAAAAGTAGTTTTAAATATGAAAAAGAGAATTCATTTTGTTATTTTGCATTGTAAGAGAAGAGAAAAAGAGCTCTAGAGAGAAAACAAGCTAGAATGGTGAGGGAATGACATGCTAGATGAGAGGGAGCTCCAGGAGTGAGAGCGGGTGTACTACAGGTATGCATCTAAGAATCTCAAACTAGATTTTGAAATTTGAAATGAATTAAGTGAATTTTGATATATGATAATAATGAACAAAATTAGATTCTAAGGGAGGAAAATGGGAAGATGGGAAATGGGTCGGATGTAGTTAGGGAAAAAGCCAAAAAAGGCAAGTTTTTGGCAAAATGTGTTAGGTCAGCACACTAAACCTACTAGGTTGACTAGGTCAACATAATAGATTAAATTAGGTTGAAATCCTTGTGGTTGACCTAGAGAGTATAGGTTGACCTAGCACATTTTGGAATCAAAAACCTAGTGTCAGGTATCCAATTGGTCCAGAAGGGTCAAAAAATGGAAACTTAGCACTAGATAAAGGAGGATAAGAAGGAAAATAACAAATATGGATAAAAATAGGATAAAATTAGGAAATTTTTTGGTTAAACTAGGTTGACTAGAGAACCAGAGAAAGCATGAAAAAGTGTGTAGAAAGCCAAAAGAGAGATAGAATGGTTTGAAATGATCAAATAAGGGTAAGGGGGACAAAAATAGGTTAAAAAAGATAAACATGAATAAATTATACTTGTTTATGATTAAAAATATAATTTATAAAGAATGTATTGTGATTATACATGACATGGAGGAACTAATACATCCTTTGTTGTTTCTCGATTGTAGAGACGATGATGATTTTAGAGATTGTTGGACATCTCTTGGCTACCAAACTTGTTAGAGAGATTGAAAAATGGAGATAGGGCTAGAATGATATCCATAGGTCTAGGATGGATAGAAAATATGTGTAAGATACCATTGAGCATAGACTTATTAGTCATGTTCCTTGTTTATTGGGAATGATTGACTAACACCTTTTAATGGAAGGTGGATGGTGATGTGATAGAGGTGGATATCACACTAGAGGATGCCTATGCCATCCTTAGGCTACCTATGGTAGGAGCACTAATGACCAAAATGATACCAAATAGTAGAGAGGAGAGGAGAGCCTTAGTCATGTGAGATAAAGGCTTAGAGATGATATTATCAGGGTGGAGAGTGAGCATGGATGATGTCTATATATTACAAATTCTAGATCTCTAGAAGGTGGTGATAGTCTTTATGATAAAGTGCATACTTTGTCATAAGTTGGATGGCAAGGTACCACTATATGTGGTATCCTTGAGTAGGATGATGCTAGAGGAGTGAGTACCATATGATCTAAGCTCTACCATTTGGGTCCATTTCATGCATGATCTATATGAGATGCTAGTCATAGGGTAGAAGACTATGTGACTGATCATACTATTGATATAATGGATATATGAGATATTTATTATGTATTAGCTAGATGGGTTACCCTATACAATCAATGATACATCACCTTGAGTAAGGAGATGAATAGAGGACTAGGTAGTGTGGGTTATGCCCCACATGCTAAAATTATAGATGGTAAGATGCACTAACATAGTATGGTGACCATATGAATAGCTAACAACTACTTGAGAGAGATGGCACATAATTAGACTAGTGTTAGAGAGGAGAGAGGTGATAAGACACTATACATGGTGGAGAGAGCCACATCTAGTGGCATAGGTGCTAGGATAGATGGATCTACCTCATCTAATGACGCCAATACTCATGCTCGAGTAGAAGATTCATCATTTAAGGGAGATATAAGGGAAGAGGGGATTTAGATCATTAAAAGTGAGGTTGATGTTGTGTCAACATTGAGAGTGACCATGGACTAGTTGAGCACAATGAAGGGTAGAGAAATAGGAAGAGGTATAGGTAGTGATACTAGATGTACCACCACCAAATCCATAAAGAGACAAGCTATGTCCATCGAAGACATGATTTCAATGGAGGTAGGAAGAGAGAGTGGAGACCATCATCATCCTTGGTGAGTTAGCAGAGGAGCTACAGGATACACAAATGAGTGAGATACCACTTAGGTACAAGTTGAGATGGATGCAAGCCATGAAAACTAAGTTCAAGTTGAGGAGGTGACCTATAGAGGAGGTAATATGAGGTAATGTAGATGGGAAGACTATGCTAAGAATTTTCATGGATGGTGAGACCATAGTAGCCAAGACACAGATAGATAATACAAATATGATTGATTTATTACTTAAGATTTGAATTGAAAGATAGATAGATAGATAGATAGATTGATAGATAGATAGATAGATATATAGATAGATAGATAGATAGATAGATAGATAAATAGATAGATATTGATCTAATATCCACCTGGTGTGATTTTATAGGTGTACCTAAGGATGAGGAGGATATATGGGGGTCCCTATTTAGGAAACACTCCATGATGTCCTAGATGAGACTCTATAGCCTTATGATCCCATGAGACTAGAGGATATGAGTTTACCATCTACCCTAGCTCAAGTGAGCTAGTTTAGAATAGTGGGAGAGGTCATGAGGTAGATATGAATGTAGAGAGAGAGGAAAAAACCACTAGTAGAGATGGGTATAGGAGAGAGGTAGGCTTGGTATGCCCTAGATTATGATAGAGTTATGCATTTAGAGGCAATGACATATGCATATACAATGATGTAAACCTAGCTAATGTAGGCATATGTAGTAACCTAGACTAAGTTGGTATAGATAGGTGTAGATAGAAAATATATAGGGAAAGGTAGAGGGATTGAGATCTCAAACTACCTTGTTATATCATATTATTCGAAGGAATCATACCGAAGACTTAGTAGGCATCGTGTCTAGGCCATGAGATAGATAGGATGGAGCCCAACCCTAGAGTTGGAGCATTGCTTATGGTTGTATATGTTGTATCAGACTCTTGAAATATATATATGATTTATCATTTTGGTTTATTGATGTGATTTTGTATGTGATCATTATGGTTTTTATTATCCTTATGTTGGTTATGTATGTGGATGCTTTGGATATATTTATTTCTAACACATGTATTTAGCTTTGTTGTATAGGCTATAGGAAATATATGAGATGTGGTTTCTTTTCTGGCATTATGAGAAACACATGAATGGTTAAAAATAAACAATAAAAAAGACTTGGAAAAGTATAATCAATCAAAAATGCACTACACACTAATTCAAGCTGGGAGATGTGTAATAACATGAAAAATGACTAAGTATAAAGAACCAAGAAATGGTAAACAAGATGGTAAAAGGGGATTTGTTTTCAAACCAAAGATGAAATATTTTTTCACCAAATTAAAACAAGTAAAATCATACTGTATCATATTAGGAAGTATGAAAAACAAAGTAATAAAAAAGAAGGTATGCAAAAGGTCACATAAGGAAAGAAAAACAAATGAAAAGTCAATGAAAATTTGGTCTTAAATTTATCATACTAATTCAAGCTAGGAAGTATGAAAAAATTCAAGAAATGGTTGAAATATTACATGAATTTAGAAAATAAGAGATGAAATAATAATTAAGTAAGCATAAAACATACTAGTTAATGTTGGGAAGCATGTCAAATTATGTGTAACTTCATAATCAATCGAATCTTATCTCAAACTTGACATATGTAATTTTATGGTGACTTGATTGTTGGAAAACTTTGTGAGGAGGGTCAGGTCCTATCCACACTCTTACACTGCAACTCAATAAAGAGAACACCACATGGGGTGGAATAAGCATGAACAACTAAGTACATGGGGAATAAGGGTAATAAGATAAACACTCATAAATGAAAAACCCAAAAGGATGCCAAAATAGTATTGGCAAGTAGAATAATAATACTGGATTGAAATGAAAAAGGGATGGTATTTTTGTGAGGAATTATTGGGTCCTATCTGCGGTCTCATGCTGCAACTCACAAATGAAAAACCCAAGGGGTCTGATCAAAAACCAAGACAATATTTCTCAAGAGGAAATATGAGGAAAGGGAATGAAAAGGGGAGTGTAAAAATCAAATACTTAGGCATATTAATAGAAGACCTTAGGAGATAAGAGGCATACTAAGAACATGAGAAGACACTAAGTGACTAGTGGTTATATATGTATAAAGGAAACCTAATCCCTATAGACACAAAGCTTTGTAGGTAGATAAGTGTGCTACTAAGATCATCTCATGAAGGTATATTAGTACAGTTAAAATTTAAATGGACCTACCTCCCCATGATGTGTTCCCCACTCCTCAAGACCCCTTATAGAGCCATAAATCTACTATGAATATTGGGTACTTGCATGAGAAATTAGGTAGCACTAGAAGATTGTTTTTTAATTCCCCTATTCCAATCTACTATCCTACCACACCCCAAAGGATTTCATCTCTATGTGAAGTTGACTATGGAGTTTGAGCTTCTATTGGAGATAGGAGATGTGATTGTAATCACATATTTTAGTGTGATTAAACTTTTAAGAATATTGCATATTTTTGCCTTTTGATATCATTGCCTTTTGTTTAAATTATTTGCCTCTTAACTTTATTTTGAAGGCCCTTTTTTTTTAGATTCCTCCTCCATATGGATTTGGAATGACCAAGAATGAGAGAGATAGTGATACACATGAATAAGTTGTAGGCTAAGGTTAAGAGAAGCTAAGTAACCAAAGACAAAAGACTAACTAAGACACTTAGGCTTGAAAATGAACAAAATATGTGATCTCAAATCTCAATCATGCATATTATTAGTTTACAAAAAAAGGAAGAAGGAAAAGGGAGATCCAAAGGTCGACTAGTAAAAGGAAATAGTATTGAGAATGATTGTTTGCTAACTGATCACATGGTAAAAGGAGACAATAACCAAAGGGAACAGGGTAAATACAACCAAGTCACCATGATAATTATTTTCAAAATCAAGGAGAAGAAAATGAAAAATCATGAAGATACAAAGTAATAATAAGATAAATATGGTGATTTTTGAGGATCTATTGGGTCCTATGCATGGTCTTACAAATCAACTCACAAAATAAATATCTAGGGGATGAAACAAGAAGAAAATAAAAATATAAAATAATGATAAGGAAGAACAAACATATGAAAAAAATATAAAATATAAAATTAATAAGAAATATAGTACAATAAAGAAGATAATGAGATAAGATAAGCAAGAATTTGATACAATTTCAAATGATATAATCAGATATAGAAAAATAAATAAAAATGGATCATTCATCCAATCCAAATATAAATGTAAAATTACAATGCATGTGCTCATAAGTATAAGTAAATCTATCCACACACATTATCTAAGACATTGGATAAATCTATCTAAATATAGATACAAACTACTACTAATGCATCACCAATATTTGATGAATATTGAGAAAATAATTATTTTCTAATCTCCTCAATTGAAAAAGTAGGAATACTCATTGGATCATGCTAAAGAGGGAAATTGGGCAAATGATGATCAAAAAGATATGTGCGAATAGGATCTATGGGAGAAGGAGGAGTCACTAATGGAGAAGGATCCATAAGTGATAGAAGTTCCATGGGTGGAGAAGGAACCATAGGTGGAGGCATAGAAAGAACCATAAGAGGTGTAACTATGGGAGAAGAAGGGGGAACCTTCTTGTGAGAATGACCTATGGGAGGAATAGTAGCTGGTCTAGGGATAAATATAAAATTATCCTTAAGATGCTACTGAAGGATATGATAATGATCATTATGATGTATGCCACATTGGTGCCATTTACAATACCTCTCACCATACTTAGGTATATAGTTAGGAATAATCTTGGGAGGAGGTATGGTTGTGTCTATGGATGGGGAAGTAGAATGAAAGGTATAAATATATTATCCCAACCTATGACAATGGGTAAAAGAATAAGTATCTACACCATGAAATTAATAAATATGCTTGTAAGTGTGTTTAAGAGGAACACTCATGGGAAAAGGTGTAACAATTGTAGAATAAGAGGGAGAGGACTCATCACCCCATTTGGTGGGTAAAGGATCCATCTTAGGAAAAGGAAATAAACAATTACCAAGAGGAGGTGATGATGTGGAAGGAATATAACTAGTCTTAATAAGAAGATAGCTTGTAAAAAAAAGTAAGAGTAGGCTCACCAACAGTGGACAAAGAAAAAATAACTAGTTTTGACATAGATTCCATGATAGGAGGAGAAAAATAAGTAGAAGGTTTAATAATGTTATCACTAACCTTAGGAGTAAATCAATGATGAGAATTAGGGAACCTAGAAAAATGGTAAGGGCTAGTCATAACATGATCCATGAGCATAGTCCTACGAGGATATTAAAAAAATAGAGGTTTCAGTACAATTTCTACTATGTGATAAAGAGAAAAAATACAAGAATAAAGAAATATAAAAAATGGAACATGAGACGATGTACCAAAAGACTAAAATAAAAAAAGAATGATAATGCATAATCTCAACATCATAGGTTTAGACAAGACTAACTAATAAAGGATCATATAAGGAATAACAATCATCATAATCAAGTGAATGAATATTGATGATACAATTCATAATAAATTTTTCATCAGAATAAGCATGGTAAATAGAATGATGAGTCTTAGATAACATTATAGGAATATCACCATAAGGAGGTTTGTGAGAATGAGGTTACATGGAAGCAGGAAGTTGTGAGATGAGATGAGGCATGATATTGGAAGTTTTGATCTTGATATTAATCTCATTAGGATCATCATCATCATATTCTAAAATGTTGGGAAGAATATTAATAATAATCTTAGGATGCCCATTATATCCTTTGGTTGAGTTGAGAGGAAAATTTAGATGTTGTGACTCAAAAAATGGAATGCTAGGTAAAGGCTTAATAGTAAGAATCTTAAAGACACCATGATCTTGGAATTTTTCAAAATTCTAAGGGTTAGTATCTCCTTGAATCCTATAAATGGATCTATTATGAGGGAATTTAATGCATTGGTATGTGAAAGAAGTGATAGCTCACATAAGATGAGTCTATGGCCTACCAATAAAGATGTTATAAGAAAGAGGAAAGTTAAAGACCATGACCTTCACATGAATAGTGATAGGTGGGATAGTAATGGGAAGCCACACACTCCTAAGAGGAGGAATTTACCTTGTGTCATATCCTTAGTAGGTGGTATGTGTGGAATTAAAATTTAATTTGAAATATCCAAGGGGTTTAATGAAATTAAGAGAAGAAACACAATTTCTAGAAACCTCATCAGTAAAAGCATGCTTAACTTGGATATCATTAATTTGGACACTAATAAATAGGGGAGGATTAGCTGTATGAAGTAGAATCTTGTCAAGAATCATAGATGTGATGGTAAATTTTAATGAAAGATAAGTGTCGATAGTTCCATCAACATTGATGGACATCTCTTCACATTGTTACAAGATACTATCCTTAGAACCAGATAAGGCTACCTCCCACCCTGCTAAGGGAGGATGAGGGACATTCATCTCAAATAACAGTTGCATAAGGTGGTTTTAATGATGGGAAGATGTCCTCATGAGTTCAAGAAATGGAATTTGATAAGGGAAATTAGTGAGCTCCATAATGGTATCCCACTCATCATAACCCATGAGAATATTGTTAGATATAGGCAAATAATGGTTAAGGATGTCTTCAGAGGGAAGAGTTAAAGAGCATTGAAATTTGTGTTGATAATAATGAGAAGGTTTATAAGAAGGTTTTAAATCATGTTGAGATGATGAACTAATAGGTTCAACTTGATTTTATGAAGTAAAAGAGGTGTTAACAGAAGGTTGATTAACATTGGAAGGAGAAGATAATGGAAGAGTGATAGAAATATCATGGGATGTGTTATCCAAATGAGAATCATAAGTTGGATATTCATAAAAGGCTATAAGATATTCTTGCCCTAAATAATTTAAATGAGTTGGAGAAGAGTCCTGGATAACA
Source organism: Torreya grandis (assembly GCA_037957365.1). Taxonomy (NCBI): domain Eukaryota; kingdom Viridiplantae; phylum Streptophyta; class Pinopsida; order Cupressales; family Taxaceae; genus Torreya; species Torreya grandis. The sequence goes on from JARHVA010010844.1 coordinate 108,501, forward strand.
TGACATGCTTGAGAAAGAAGTCGGGTGTAGATAGGTTGAGAATCAATGAAATCCACCACTCTTCACATATTAGTCATGTTAACCACATTTTCTTTGAAAATTGGTTCCACAAGACTTTCTACATTATTAGTGGAAGAGATGGGCTTTCCTTGGTTTCCAAGAATTAGTTGATGATTAGGTAAGGGATCCTTATAAAAATCTAAATGAGCATTTTATTGATTTAAGGCATGATCTTTATCATGAGTTTTGTATTCTTTGAAAACTTGCTCATAAGCTTGTTGACATTGGTGCATGATAAAATCATAGTCAAAATTAGGTCCAATAAAAAATTCCATAACTAACTCATGAAGATGTCTATAGGTCTCATGTGAATGACCATGACTAGAATGAAACCAACAAAACTTGCTAGGATCATACCAAGTTTTCATAGGATGAGTAGGGTCAATTTTATGAGGAAGAGACCTAGGTAGACATTTAATCAATTCAGATAAGGAAAGAGGTTTATGAACATTAATGTTATTTGTTGAGAATAAGGATTAAGAAATTGTTGAGAAAAGGAAGTTAGTTCCAAAGAAGGGGTAGGAACAACAAATTGAACATGGTGAATGGTATCATATGAATCAAAAACACCATCACTAGTAACATTGTAGTTTTTGTTTTTAAGAAATATATGAGAACTTATGGAAGGTTGAGATGGCTCAAATGGATGCATAAGGAAATCTTGTCATTTAGCTTGATCAATAGCTTCTTCCAAGGTCTGTAGAGAAAGGGTATGAACTCAATATTGTAATTTGGGATAAAGAGCATTTGTAAAGAGATGAAACAAATTATCATTGGCCATATTGTGTTCACATTTTTTGATAAGGTCTTTCATCATTAAACAAATGCTTAGGCAGTTTCATTTTTTCTTTGCTTGTAAATGAAATGGGCCAAATTTTTTTTAGGAAGATCACTAGTTTTGAATTATTAAACTAAAACATTCTCTAAATCCTCTAAACTAGTAATGGAATCAGGTCTAAGTTGATTGTACCAATCCAAGGCATCGCCTGTGAGGGTCTTAGTAATGAACTTGGTAGCATAAAAGGTGTTTAATTTAACCTAATATTTATAAATATTTCCAAATGTTTTAAGATGAAGAGAAGGATTAGTTGATCCATTATAAGAGATTGTAGGTGTTATATCTCCTATATCAATGTGAGAAATTTGAGTAGCGAGAGGTTTATGTTATAGATGCTTAATAGTTTTATTTATTAAATGAGGTTGAAAAATAAGATTACCTTAACAATATTGAAGAGGAGGGGAGGAACACTTTAGTTATGTGTGCCCCAAGCCATTGGTTGTAGTCACTTTTGAATATGAAGAAGGTGATTTTGCATTCTCATCATTTGGTTTTTGTTATGGGCTTGGAAAACATTCATTTGATTGAAATTTTAAAATAGAAGTTGGTGAGTTTGACTAAAATTATTAGAAGAATTGGTGTTGGTATTAGTGGCTTAGGTACCACTATTGGTGTTTTTGAGAGCTTGAGATGAATTATGAGAATGAGAATAACTAGTGGAAAATCTTGCTTGTGTAGAAAAAGATGGACTAGTGAATAGAGGAAAGGAAGAAGCACTAGAAGCATGAGTTCCTTGGGTAGTAAATAATGAATCAGTGGAAGGATTAAGGATAGTGGATCTTAAGAGAGGTGTACTAGATGTATAACTAACCATGGTAGTTGATATACTAGGCATAGAGGCAGAAGAAAGGAAAGAAGAAGAAGAAGAAGGATGATGATAATAGGTCATGATCAAAGGGAGAGGTTGTAAAGAAAATAAATTAGTACTACCAAATATATTTGAGAATGTATAATGTGGTGAATGAGGTTCATTATCTTGACCACTAATCATAAGATTGTAAATGGTAGATGGATCTGTCCCTTTATGTTGGGGAAATTGGTTCATAAAGAAAAGCATTCCAGTAGTATACTCTAACTTAGGTTGGTTTTATAGGAGAAAAGAATGATTATGTATCAAATAGGTATTATGAGGGAACCCATAGTCCATTGTGCAAGTTTCAATATAGACATTACTAGTATTTGTAAAAGGAACTCTACTTTGTCTATGGGAAACCCTATGAGGATTGGTGAATTTCATCATGCCTATTGTTTGATATTCAGTGTTATCACCCAATAGGAAATCCATGATGAAAGAGGAAGGAAAGAAAGATTAGAAAACAAAGGATTCATAAAGTGATAAAAATAAATCTAGGTCAACCTGGTTGACCTAGTGTAAAATAAGGATAATACAACTAGATAAAGTCCACAAAACTGACCTAGTACATAGAGTAGAAGCTGATAGAAAAGGGAAAATAGATTGAAAACTATGATAGGTCAACTTAGTCAACCTAATGTAGTAAATAGGATTTGTAAAAACTTATAGGTCAACCAAGTTGACCTAGTGTAATTGACAAAGGTAGAAAGCAGGGACTAAGATAGTGAAGAGTCGAGCTAGTCAACATAGCATAATAGATAGGAAAAGAGAAAGGATTGCTAAAAATATGAAAAAAGGTATTTAGATATGCCTATAACTAGTCTAGAAAAGAAAATACTAAAATGAAATACATTGTCAATTGAATTGACATTGACCAATCTAATTGGTACACACATAAATCACAATTTTTAAAGAAAAGTTCAAAGTAGAGTAGAAATAGAGAAATAAAAACTAACCTTGGTGTTTTGGAGATGAAAAAAATAGGTAACTAACCTATAAACTTGGAGAGAACTATCCCAATCTACAAAACTGGGTCAAGTTGGTCGACCAAGTGAGACAAGAACCTGTTGTAAAAGATAAAAAAGTGTGCTAAGTCAGCCTAGTCAACTTAGTAGACTAAATTGGATGTTTGGAAATGTGCTAAATTAAGATATTTGACCTAGTTGACTGGACTACAACTATGTAAGTCTATAATATGGAACCTACACTATGAATCTTGAATAATAACCTACTACAAAGTGGTTAGAAATGTGCTAGGTTAACCTAGTTAACATAGTATGTTGAATAGAAAGTCTATAAAGTGGTGGAAACCTATGCTGGGTTGAGCTGGTAGATCTAGTTGCCTATTATTACATAGAGAAAAATAGTTGGGTCAATAGAATCAAGCCAAAAAGTGAAAACATATGATAGAAAAGATGATAAAATGAATAAAATAAGTGAAAGAAACCCTATAAGGGTTTGATTCACATCAAGTTCACCAAAATGTATGCAATCAAAATTGCATGGTACACATGAATCAATCCTAGATCAGATAAGATAGATCACACCTACAATTTTGATTGGGGTACACACTTGCTAAGCAAGAGCATGACCAATATGAGGATCCACTAGACCTGATTAGGGGATCACTTGTATCATCTATCACAATACATCATGGAAGGTAGGGTTTCAAAGCCTATAGTCTAACATAATCACACAATAACCCTAAAAGAGTCCTATGGTTTTTAAATTCACTTATGATAATAAACACAAATTTAAACTAATATAATAATAAGAAAATTAAACTAATCTAGTGCTCACCAAAGCTTGTGGCACAAAGTAGGGGTTAGAACAAAACAAGTAAATAACAACTAAACTAAACATGTATAGGAGACATATACTCATGTCAATGTATACAAAATCCTAATACATGGGAGATAATAATACATACTGCATTATCCATCTACTCTTACAAATGAGAAATAAAGTTAGGAATACTTATCTTTGAAGATGAACCTACTGAGTCTTAACCTCTCCCTTGGACAATGGTGCTTCATAAGAGATTGTTGTGGCTTGTAAGGAAAAATAAGATAAATCATCTCTAGGCTACATGACCTACCTAAGCATCTAAAATAATTCTCCATAAGACAAGATCAAATCTTCAAAGAAAAGTATTGAACCCTAAAGCTTTATTCCTCAAGTAGAATGGTCTATAAGTAGATTTTCATTCACACTTATTTACTTGATTCAACTCTCTTATGAAATGGTAAGGAATGGCCTTGTATATATAGTATTATCTCACCCTAAATACTTTCAAACATGTCAATTATGCTAGGTTAATCAGGATGACCTAACACATTATCAGGCTAATTCCTAAAGTTTATGCTAGGTTGGTTGGGATGTAAAGAAATAAGGAAAGACAAAGTATCCCTAAAATAAGCTAGGTTAACCAGGTTAACCTATATTACTGAATAGGTCAAAAGAGAAACAAGGTAAGAAATGAGGGATAAAGCATGACAAATGGTGGGAATAGATAGGAAAGAGAGGAATAAGCTTAGGGTTCAAGGTTTTAGGAGGCAAGAGTGTAGATATCAAGTGGAAAAATGAAAAATGATCTTATGAATCACCAATGGTCTACCCACCCATTTCCTAGTGCACCCCTCAAGGCATGAACTTAGAGAGATTAAGACTCGATAGGTTGTTGAAAGATACCAAGTGTCAGTAATCAATAAAAGTATGAAAATGTTATGTGTATATAGGTTTTATAAAGCTAAGAATAAGTGATATATCATAGGAGATAGCCTCATAATCTATAGGTTTGGTCTAGGTATAGGTACCCCACACCTATAGACCAATCAAATTTTAGTGTAGGATTGAAGGAGATTTGTGAAATATGCTTTAGCAGGGTACTACTTGCGTTGATAACAAGCTACATACAAGGGACATGTAAGATGCTACAAAGAGTGTGAAATGAAGTATAAATGTATACATTGAGCAAAAAGCATGAATAAAAGGGACATGAACATGTCAGATAATGAATAGAAGACCATAAAGGCCACACACACCAAACATGGTTGACATACAATTGAGGTATATGTTAAACAAACACAAGGCTAGAGGCTACATATAATGATCAAAAATATTTAAAAAATCATGATCTAACTTTAAATAAATATGTTATAGAATCATACATTGAATGGAGTAAGAATAACTAATGTATATGTATCTATGATTAGATTTATCAACATGTTTATCATGACATGTATAAAAAGATTGAAATGAAGAACTTGTGATTCTATTTATAAATCAACATGAAAATCAAAATTTTAATTATTTAAAATATGTAAGGTTTTGATGTATAAAAACTTGATGCTCCCAAGAAATCCAAGTGATTGGGTGAAAGGCCAGATTATCATCATACCATGTGAAGGTGTGTTTAGATGTAAAATAGTTCTAATATTTAAGTGTGGATATTGTAATATATGTAAAAATTTAGATAGAGGTCCCTATTATTGGGTTCCCATTCAAAACATATATCTAAAATGCATACGGGTGGGTGTATGGTAGGGTATAGGTGCATAGTGCACTAGTGTCTGCTACTATGATTTTGTTATGATTGACCATATCAATTGTTTTTATCAAATTAGTTTTTGATATATATGAATATTTATTTTCACTATATATTTGGTCTTGTTATACACTCAAAATACCTTGTAATATGTAAAATGCCTTGAAAATATGTTATGTAATGAAATGACAATTTACATGACATAATATAAAAGCATAATTATCATAGATAGAGATGCTTAAAGGTCATTATTTTTTAAAAATATCATGATTTTTTGGTATTTTTAGCATATATTAATTTTTTTATATTTTTCATATTTGAAATGAAATAAGCATGTATGAAATACAAATCTATGAAAATCAAGATAAATCATGGTTTTCAAGAGTAGAAAAATGAATGGAAGATTTGAATATCCCTCAAAAATATGTTGAACTAAAGCATGTCAAGGGGGAAGGGATGTGATATGACCCCAATATAAATTTAATATTTAAAAATATGAGAAGCATAACCATGTGAAATCATGTAGAAGTATGCATATGTAAGCATGAAAGTACCTATGATAGCTTAGAGCATAGATATACTACCATGAAAGATGTGTAAAATTTAAAATCATAGTAAGATGTTTTCCTTGGGTTGTTGGAATGCACTAAAGCAATCATGGGATAAAATGTTCCAAAATGAAAGATGAGAAACCAAAAGGATAAAAGAATCTAAATACATGTAGAATAATAAACAATAAAAATATGAGAAATTAAATAAGGTATATACATAGACTATGACATGAATCTAATCAAGTGAATTATCCCCAGGATGATAATAAGATGGGATACCAGAATGTGTCAAATTAGTGATCTCATCAATAGGATGCTTATATATGTACCCAACTACTTGATAAGGAGCCATATCGTGTGCCACATAATTAATGCCATGTGTAAAAGCATTTTAATTTGAAGAAGAACCATATGCTATCAATTATACCTATTAATCACTATGTATAAATATATATAATATTATAAACTCATGTAATGGAGGAGATGATGCAAAAACCTATACTTTTGTAGGATAATTTTGAATAACCTATACCTATTTACAATGAGATATCTTGCTTTCTTATGTCAAATGATCATGATCATGTGTAATCATGTTACACATGATAGTAGATGGAAAAATGGTCATGATCATTAGTAGGTAAATAAATTTAAATATGATCATGCTCATGTAAAGATGGAAATAAATTGTTTTGGAGTATGTCTCTTTGAATGTGAATAATTATATTGAATATTAGTGTAAACTAGCTTATTATCAATATGCTTAATAATTGTACCAACCAATTATTGTGGAATAAGAGGAAGTACCATAGGTTCTAATTGATGTTAATATTTGATTCCTAAAGTTTTAACCACTTGATTAACATGAATATAGTTTAGAAATTTGTGAAATATAGAAGGAATTACTATAATTATTTGTAACTGAGGTCTTCCTAGTAACATATCAAAGTCACATGGATTTGGTAAAACTAATATATAAGTATTAAATATGATATGGACCAATAGTAAAAGAAAAATATTTTATCCAAGATTATCTTGCATGTGTCCATAAAATGCCTTCACAAATCTTGATGTATGTTGAATATCCTTTTATATATAACCAAGAGAATGTATAAGTGTTATAGTGCACACATTTTTCTTAATCAATTATATCTATTGACACTATGGATGGGTTTCATGCCAACATATTCTCTAACAAATAATGCATGTCTATCAGAATCATCATCAATATTTTATGAATTATCAAATCTAATATTTGGTATACATTTTGGCTTTCTCATAATTATACAAATAATTATATCAAATGGATGCCCATATGAATATGGATGAGGATGAACATTTATGCATAACATAACTCAAAATGTTTATTTTTATCTTTTGCTCCATGATTAGGAAATTGATCTTGATACATTTTTATCTTTTGATTATCATTTTTTTGTGGCTTAGCCTCTTCAATAGGTATACTAATATCAATGAGATTTACATCAATAATATCTTATATTCTATGATTGAGCTTCATGCATATATTATCAGAATTTTTCACACATATATGATAGTCACAAAATGCATCCCCATAAAAATGTTAGGTAGAGGTATAACTCGGTATAATTCATATGGTGGAGGAAGTGTAATAATATTACACCCAATAATATTTTGTAAAAACACATGAAGAGGTGAAGGTTGCCTTTAAAATTTCCTTAATAGTAAAGCTTGTAATTGTAGTTGTTATTGTGGTTTGGATATTGTATTAACTATAAATTTATCATAATTATTGCTTTAATTAGGTTTGAAATTATAATTAGGATTTCCTTCAAACTTTATAGTAAATGTAGAAATAACATTAGAGCTATATTTGAGATTGTTTAACGTAATCAATTTGACCTCACTTTCTTTAAGTGTATGACATAACTTATCCAATGATATAAAATTATCAAATATGATAGACTCTTAAAGAGGAGTAAGAAATTTTTGAGTGAAAATATATTGAATCTCATTATCTTCCATTTTATTTGACATTTTTTCCATAATGGTCTTGTAACTTGGAATATATTCATTAATAATCTCATTTGGACCTTGCTTATGCTTTGTTATATGAGCATAAGATATTTTCTCTCCAATATTGATATAAAAGAGTGCCAAAAATGGATTATATAATGAATTAAAATATATAACTAATTTTAGAGGAAGATCATAAAAATATATAATAACATAATCCTTGAAGTTTATTACAAATAGTTTGGTTAATAATATGTCATTATTTGCATAATCTAAACATGCTGCATGGAAGGCATGCAAATGTTGCTTAGGATCACCTTTGACTTCATAAAGAGGAATATTGGGAGACACAAAGTAAAATAGAAGAGGGTAGGATGTAATTTGAGGAGATAAATGGTTATGCAACAAATTACCAAAATATAAGGAAGGAATAGTATTATTAAAGGTTTACTCAATGTTAGCTAGCTTGGATTGTGAAAGAAGAAGGGATTGCTCAAGGGAATAGTTAGAGGTGGTAATGAGAGGAGTATAGGTGTTATGAGTTGTCATATTCATGGATAATTTATGGAAAGCATGAAATCTTACCAAATCATAAGGGGACGAAGTGACTAACGATGTAGAAATAGGAATATGTTTAATGGTAGTAGTAGTAATATTAGGGGTAGGGGTTTGCAAAACCTTAAAAGGTAAAGGTTGAGTTAAGGAGGTTAAGTTGGCTTTATACTTATATTGAGATTCAATAAGTATGATAATAATGTTTTTCACCTCATGAGGGTATTTTTAAAGAACTTGAAAAAATTTAATCAACTTTTTTAATTACTCTTTATCTAATTCATTAAGCTCATTTGAATAAATATGTGATTATTGTTCATTATCATATTAAGCTTTAGTACTATAATTATTAGTTTCAATCACAACTAGATTTTACTCATGGCCTTCCATTGCATAAAATACCAAAGGGAGTTTCATATGAGGAAAACAAGTACCAATTTTTATAGTATTATGTAATAGAGGCATACAATAGAATACAAAGTAACATAATGTATAATAATGAAATATAATATATGATCTATCAAGATAATGCAAGAAAATATCAAGGATGAAAATGGTGATATTAAAGAGTTTTTAATGATGTGTAGGCTCTCAAATATATTTACTCATCCATTGGAAAGTGATAATGAAATATTTTAGAGCACTAACTCTGGAGGTATAACCATTCCCATATCCCACTAAACCTAGTTTTGAGGATAAGTTGATTGTAAATTATTAGAACTAACTATTTATTGGTGTAATATAGAATCAAATGGATGATATATCTTCCTACTTATTGTAAATAAGGAGATGTTAACTATGACTAACTCTATATAATGGCTATGAGTATTGGAGAAGTATCCTCATGCCATGATGTTTATAAAAAATAGACTAGGATTGTAAATAGAAAATTGCATAACCCAAAATGATAGAAGCTATAAGTTTATATACTAGTAAAATACAGGATCTAAAATAAGAAAAATCAAAGGAAATAAATTAAAAATAAAGGCAAAATTCCACTTGAGGTCAAAATAAAAGAGTCTTTGTGTCAATATTTATTTGAAATAAGATATTTGAGTGCAAGAATTACTCCAATGTCCAAAGAGAGTGAATGTGTATAGTATCCAAGGTTGAGAACTAATTTTTTTTAGTGTTAGTACTTTAAAAAATAAATACTAAAACCTTAAGCCAACAATCAACAAGTGTAAGCAATGTTCTATTCTAAAACTAGGTTTACCAGGATGTTTACCCTTATAGTTAATAAAGTATGTTCTAATTAAAATTTGATATAAAAGAGATAAATAAACTAGATTACTATAAACACAATGATATTCAAAATTTATAGAAGTTATAAATTGATAAATATATAAAATAAGGTTAGGGTTAGATAGATGTCATTGAAAACTAATTCATTCTTTTTGTATTATGTTTTTATTGATTTTGACTATGTAAAATTATTGGAAAAGACCTAAAAGCATAATGTTAATTAAAATTTTCCTATGTTATGTTCTAGGACAAGATTGTAGTATCTAGACAAGGTCATAATGCATTATTGTCTTCTACTATGACTCTATCTGTGTTGACTATACATTGAATCTAAAAGTAATAGGCTACTTATATCTTTATGTAGGTCAATTTTTAATGCGTGATATTTTATTTGATGCATGGATAACCTAAAAGAGACAAAACCCTGGCCTATAAAAGGAAAAAATAAGATCAAATGCAAATGTGGGAAAAAGTGGGGAAGTCAGATATGGTTAAGCTATCCTCAGAAAATCCCTTATTAACTGAGTGTTTAGTAAATAGTCTATGTGAATCTTAGGATTATGTATTTATCCCTATGGGTAAGATAATATAATTGTAATGAATGTAACTATAAAATTTGGTTATAATGCTTGACAAAGAATGGCCTTCAACTTGAAATAAAATAATATATCTTGGCCAATGACTGCATTGTTACATCAAAATTACAGTAGTGATATTTTTTGAATAGATAAGTGATTTTGAAATATCCTTTGAAAGAGAGTGTTAGAAAATAATTATTGAACATTATCATTGATTAAGGGAGAGTCTCCTGAGCATTGTCATTGAGTGTTGAGCTTTAGTATTTAATGTTGTCATTGATGTCAAAGGTTCTTATGAAGATTCATGGTCCTTTCATTGACATCAAATTTTATTGTGAATATTCTTGGTCAAGTAAGCCTTGAGGTATGTGTATAATGAGTTGTATTTCTAACATAGTGAGTTTTGTTGTTGTTTTATGAGAGAAGTGATGAGAGAGTACTATTTGAATAATATCATGATGTCAATTTGAGTGAAATCATTGAGAATCAACATGAGTGAGTACAAGTCAATTTTTCAAGTGTTAATCATCTTATAATTATTTGTCTCGACCTTGCAAGATGATATGTGTAGATAACATGATGAAATGAGTGAAATCCAAATAATAAACTATATGCTCTGAATATCTATGTAAATAGTTTTGAAGATGATCCAAATGAAATATGAAGATTATTATTAAAGTTGTAAAGAATACTTGACAGTGATTGAGAATTAGATAGGTCATTTGAGTTTATACATGAGGTGTTGAGGACCTTTAAACTGATTAAAAGGTTAGATTCGAAGATATATATATATATATATATATATATATGCAACTTTGAAGATGCTATGAATATCCCAGTCGAGCTCTAAATATTTTAAAGTAGCTCTAAAGATGTTCTACTAAATCTTATTTACTAATTCTACTAGTGTTACAAATTACTTATGTTGATCAACTACATGTATTTATGCATGATCTTCATGTTTTTTCTCTTACTTCATGTCTTGTGTACATTATATGGTTATATTTTAGACATTTAAACATGTCCTTATATATTGATCTAATATTTCATTGATTTTGAGTTAAATTTTAACATGTCCCTTATATGTGGCCCCATAGCCTTCTATTACATGTTTTGTGTGCTTTGAATGTACCCTTTATTTATGTGCATCATGACCATGACATTTGTTTGCTTAATTTTCTCAACTTTAAATGCCATGATGGACATCATGTATCTTCCCATACATTTTATGCCATTATGGATATCATACATCTCTCCCTAGGTAGTTCTATTTAACTTTTAGAACTTGGTTTTGATCACTCGTTTACATTCCAAATTGCTAACATTTATCTTGATAATCTCAATATATATGCTCTTTATAAATGATCTCACATTAATATTATGATTAGTTTATATATATGATAATTCCATGTTACTCCATATTATCACCATTACTCACATTTACATCTTTTACATAACATATATCACCTAAATTTTTATTTCAAGTTAAGTTATTGCATAGACTCAGTAACTAACCTCAAAATATGGGACATATATAGTGGTTTGTACTAGATACTAAGATCCTAAAATATAGTACACATGTATAATTTTGAATATCTCACATAATGGATCATAGAACAAACACATAAATAATAAAAAGCATCATTTTTGGATAATATCACTCCATTTAGATAAGGGTCAACCCCATTGTTGTCCAAAATAATGAATTGTTGTCTAGGTAGGCATAAAATAGTCACATTTAGAATTTATTAGAAGCTTAGGTAATACAATATAATTAGCAACAAGTTTAAAGTCATAATTTTTGGAAAAAACCTCTCAAGTTTATTTTATATTTGCCCAATTTTGGATTATCATGTGTGACATGTATTCTATGTTAGCATATAGGTTGTTACTCAAAATTTTAGTTAATATTTCTCAATCTCATAATCATATACATTAGATATCAAATTGGGGGCATGTAGACGACATATAAATTTATCCTTGATATGTTTTGAACTAGTTTCATAGATGGAATGTAAATTATTATCATTATCCATGTTGTGTATATATTACCCATATTATACTAATTTTTTGACCAATTTTTCACCAATTTTGTGCTAGTTTTGCACCAAGAAATAACCTTATTCTATCCATAGTGATTGGTTCACCTTTTTACACTAATTTTGCACTAGTGTTTATACTAGAGTAATCTATTAGAATTCGTATAGGGGTTCCAAAATAAATAAATAATTTGGGTATGCAGTGATGGATTCAACCACACATTAATTTTTTAATCAAACTCTCCTATAAATGATTATGGGGGAATGCATAGTCCAATCTAAATAATTTGACACAAATGAAAATATCTAAGGGTCCTACCCTATACACTCACCAATATTTTCACCAATAAAATACAATAGTTTATGTACCCAATTAAATGTATTAATTACTTTTTATTATATCTATAAGTTTATTTTATTTACTTCTTGATATTTATATTAAATACAGACTAATTTTATACAAGTTTCATTGTAGGTTTATGTGAATAATAATTCAATGTTGTGGCTTATATTACAGACTTTAATTCATAGGTAAGTTCAAGTATTCGCTTTTCATTTTACTCTACTAATTTTTTTTGATGCATTACTAGAATAGAAAGGTGGAAAATACAAAAACATAATTTAACATTTAAGATAAAATAATGCACTTATGACCACCCATTTTACATACCTAACTCATGATTTATTATAGGACCTTTTGACCACTTTCCTTCATTTTTTTCACATAGGATTCATTCTTGTAAGTAAACCAATAAACCTAAAATTTCCATATTAATCATGAAAAATTATTTAGGCTCACACAAAAACTATTCCTATTACTAAAATTAGCTATTTTTCTCCTCAGACAACATTTTCCTAATTGGACAACAACACACCACTCTTTTGTTTGGATCCACCACTCTTGTACTCCCACCAAATAATGGTTAATTTCCAAAATTCAAAAATGTGTAAAATTCAGCCCATAATTTTAACAATCCCCGTCCAAAGGAATTTTAAAAATATCACTATAAATACAAATTTAAAACCATTTTTCACATGAGAGGCTTCCACATTTAAAAACACCAAATTATAATTAAAAAATGATAAAAGTTTCCCTATTTATCTCAATTCTAATTACATATAATTTTAGTATCCCTGAGCTAAATTTTGAATACACTTCCAAGGTCATGAGTCATAGTTGAAGAACTTAATCACACTAGGTTTTCACCAACATCTAATTTTTTTGTACCAATATTTAATGCACCACTGTATCATGGAATAACTACATGGAGTTTGATCCCTCTTCAGAGTATTGGTATGTCGGTAATGATCAACATAGAGGGTGTTTAGGTCAAAAACAACATCAAACATTAACTCATTTTTTATCCATGAGAGAATTCAAATTATTATCACTAAGATAGGGTTTTAATTTAAATATAATATATATAATTATTTTTTTAATGGATTAGATTCTCTCGTATAGTCCATAGAACAAAGAGGTGAAGGTGAACTTACCAAAT